>ML248185.1:0-139320 GCA_005239495.1 Nicotiana undulata
CAGGAAAGTGAAGGTAATGACTTTAAATTCGCAGGAAGTCTCTTCAGGGAAAGTATTTCTAATTTGGTGCATTTGGGGATTATTGAGGGAGTATTCAGCGGCTTATAAGCCTTATACGGTATATTTTTATGCTCGGGTTTCGTGAGGTGAGTCGTGATTGAGAATTGCGGTATTATGGCAAGAAGAAGTATCAATTCGAAGGTAAGTCAGAAGAAACTTGGATAAATAGGACAGCTTGGTAGTACGTCGAATCGGCATGATAAGGGATATGGTTAGTTCTTTGGGTGTTTATAAGGTAATGAGTTGTTACAGGTGTTTCTTAGCAATTCTCTTGGGATTTGGTGGCATGCGTAGCGTAGTTGAGTTAGAAGGATTCAGTCCTGCCGGTTTGGTGTTGTACAAAGGTGATTTAGAGAATCCTTGATGGTTTCTACCACGATTAGATATGTATATTTTCTATTGGCATGAGGTCCATGTGATATATAGTGATTTTGCTTCTAAAAGGGATCAATGGAAAGTTTTTGGCTAGTTGGGTACGTAGTTGTTTGTGGCTCGGAAGGGAGCATGAAGTTCTCATATTTATCATAGGATTGCATGGCGTATGCGGTATTTTGTGTATAGTGGAGAGTGGCATATGTGAGGTCACAGTTCAGTTTTGGAAGGAAGGTCAGAACTGGCAGTTTCAGATGATTAGGTAAAGGATACCACTATTGGGTGGCTGGATGAGAGTATACATTCATAAAGGACAATGTGTATGGCAATGTGTTTGAATAAGGATGCTTCATTGGTGTTACGACGCTCTCTTGTTGGATCGACTGCTGGTATTCAAGGTTTCTTGGTGACACAAAATAATTTTAGGAGTATCCCTCGCGGAATGATAAAGCATTAGAGGTGTTATATATTGAGTGGTAGAATTGGGATTGGATATGGTGATTTGTGCGCTTCATGGACTACGAGACTGGGAGTTTTCATGAACAGATTATTATTGTAGTTGTGAACTACGAGGATGCGAGCAAAGCTAGTCAGGTGTTAGTATATGTCATGATTCAGTCATTATGAACCTTTGGAGAGTTATCTGCCTGTTGTGGATGACCAGAGTTGATCTAGAATATAATTATTGGTAGGCCAGTATGGGTGTGTGTTCTATCGGGGCTCTATAGCGAGAATTGAGTAAGGTAAGTAATTGGGTGTTGTAGGATTGAGACGTGTTGGTTATGTTCTTTATGGTTGGGGTTGCATGGTATCGTCCAATTTTCCCGTGGTTATGGCAATGCACTTATAATAATCGATGTCGAATTTTGCATGGTTATTGATTTTGAGCTAGGTGGCTTGGAGTAGTATGGAAAATAGTCTATCGGGGTCGGAATGGAATTCCGACAGTTGGAACAGGTTTATAATGGCATTTTGGATGTGTCTGCAAAATTTCAGGTCAATCAGAGTTGTTTTGGATAGTTTCGGCATCTTTGGTGGATTTTAGAAATTTCAAAGTTCGTAGGCTTGAATTCGATGTAAATTTGGTGTTTTGATGTTAGTTTTGGTGTTTTGAGAGTGAAACTAAGTTTGAATGATCATATGTGATGTGTTGGTATAGTTGGTTGGGGTCCCAAGGAGCTCGGGTGAGTTTTGGATAGGTTTGGGCTGCGTTGTGCTCGTTTTTCTTATGCTTCGGCGTCGTTTCTTCAAGCATAAATGATATCATATTGAACAAATGAGCTCCTATTACTGTTTTGAATGAAGTATTAAATCCGTATCGTAATTACGGACCCGTAGCAAAAAAATCGTCGAATTTGGGCATCGTATGAGGATTTTATGGCCATTTTACCAAGATTACCCAGATTTTTTAGGTTAATGACGAAATTGCCCCTGACGGCGTATTAAAAACCTGCACTATTTGAAAATCTTAAAACCTACATATGTCCTTCATTATAAGGTCAAATTGAGTGATTCAAAATCCTAAATTGATTAGAATTTCACAAGGAATCCATTGGGAGCAGTAAAACGCGTGAACAGTATATATAACGAGCAGTTCGAGTTTTCTTCCAATTTTTGATCGGGGAGAAGCTTTTTGGGCGATTTTTGAAGGAGAAAATCAGTGGGTATCACAGAGGTAAGCAATTTGATTATTAAAACTCGTTTATGGGTGATTATAGACCATAACCCCAGCCTTTAATTCATGAAAAACAGTAGAAAAATAGGATTTNCGGTGTTCTTTATATGTAAGGACTCGTGGGAAGATGAAGAATACTTTTATTTAAAAATTTCTGAGTTTCGGGATGCGGGCCCGGGGGTCGGGTTTTGACCGGTTTCAGTTTTTTTAGCTAAATTTGATATCTTTCAATTGGAATCCGTTCCTTAAGCACTTATTGATGATAAGAATCTGAACTTGGTATATTTGGAGCGTTCAGAAGTTGATTTGAAAGGCAAAAGCATTGCAGAGTAGTTTCGGACTAGCTTTGAGGTAAGTAATGTCTTGAAATCCTGTCCTGAGGGTATGAAACCCCGGACTATGCACCCTTTTACGGGTTTTGAAATGAAAAGATGGAAACTTTGGAAACATCTTGCCTATTTAGGCGACTATTGAGTTGCGATACCAAAATTTTAAGCTTATGCTTAATTAGTATTTATATTTTATGATATTTTTTGGGCTGTAAGCCGTGTTTGGGGTCTAGTGCCGATCTGTTTACCCCTTGGGGAACTTTTTTCTGTGTTTCCTCACTTGATATGTTTTGAATTACACTCAGTCTTTTCTTGATAAACTGTTTTGACACTCAGAGTATTTTGATACTATTTATTGAAAAATGAAACACTGTTTTGGGTCGAGAACCCGATTTGTTTATGGCCTAAGGGCTAATTGAAAGTGTCTGACTGAGTGATGTGAGGAGGCTTCCAGGCTTTATGAGTGATGTGAGGAGGCTTCCAAGCCTCATGAGAGAGATGAGAAGGCTTCCAGGCCTTATGTTATTATTGCGCTTGGGCTGTAGGAGCCCCTCCGGAGTCTGTAACACACCCCCAGTGAGCGCTGGTACCGATTGAGTGATGATGATTGCCCTCGGGGCTGATACTGAGTGATGATTGATACTGAGTGATTGAGGGAATGCCTGAGGGCATCTGTTATGAGAAATGATTTTGGCCCGAGGGGCACTTTTATGATGATTTTACTATGTTTTCAAGCTATGATTTACTTCATTTTCAAACTGGTTTTACTGAGGATTTCACTGAGATATACTGATATTGTACTTGTTTTTCAAAGGAGTTTGGAACTGGTTTTTGAACCTATGAAATTGCTGAATACTACTTGGTGAATTGGTATTTTACTGGCTTTTGTGAAATGGTGTATCTGTTTGTCTGCTTTATATTTCTCAGACTCTGATTTCTTTTCATTAGTACTGAGTTGGCGTACTCATAAAGACTCCCTGTGCCTCTATGCACAGATCCAGGTACCAGCTCTCAGCATTAGCTGACGCAGGTTCGATAACAGAAGTTCACGGGATTTCGAGGTAGCTGTCCAGCGTCCACAACTTATCCATTTCCCTTCCTTGTTTAGCTTTAGCATTTGATTCAGAGATATACATTATAGTTTTAGCAGAGTTAGATTTATTTATTCGTAGATGCTCATGACTATTGACTCCAGTGCTTGGGAGGTTTATTTAGAATATTATGGGGATGCTAAGACTTAATTATATTATTTTTGCTATGGCTGCATGCTTATTATTAAATTGTGAGCTGTTATAATTGAATAAACGCGTAGTAAGGTGATGGTTGGCTAGCCTAGTTCCACGATAGGCGCCATCAAGGCCTGTTAGGATTTGGGGTCGTGAGAGCAATAGTAGAAGAGAATTAAAGTAGAGAGAGATTGATGATTTTGTGAGTAAAAATGAAAGAATGAGGGGGTATTTATAGTTGAAAATAGGGAAAACGTGTAATTATAAAAAGTTTGGGGTTAAAATAAAGTTTGGGGGACAAATGACTATTTTTTAAACATACCAAACGGCTAATTTAAGGGGCCAACGACTAGAATTTAAATATCTGACCGTTGGCCATTTTTTAAATAATTTTTCAAAATTTTTGTTTTTTGAGCGTTGGACCCGGTTGAACCGGCCCAGGCCTGCCTGTCGGTCCTGGGCTAAACGGGCTCGGGCTCACGGTTCCAAACATAGGGACCGGCCCGCCACGAGCCTAAAGCCCACCAAGACCTGACCCACCACGGGCCGGCCCGTTTAGCCCACAAGCCCGTTTAGCCCGTGGGCCCGGACCGGTCCTGGGTCAAGCCCGGCCCACCTGCCAGCCTTAACTCAGGCAGCTAGGGGAGGTGGTCAGGCAGCTAGAGGCCGCCCTATAGGGGGAGGTCGAGCAGGTGGAGGCCAGCCACGTATTTATGCACTTCCGGCTAGGCCTGATGCTATGGCTTCAGATGCGGTGATTACAGGTACTATCTCAGTCTGTCACAGTGATGTTTTGGCTTTATTTGACCATGGTTCCACGTACTCTTATGTCTCATCCTATTTTTCTCATTTTCTGAATATGCCCCGTGAGTCTTTAGTTACGTATGTTCATGTTTTGACTCCGGTGGGCAATACTATTATTGTGGACCGCGTATTTTGGTCGTGTATTATATCTATTGGGGGTCTGGAGACCCGAGTGGATTTTATGTTACTCAATATGGTTGATTTTGATGTGATTCTGGGCATGGATTGGTTATCCCCATGTCATGCAATTCTTGATTGTCACGCTAAGACCGTGACCTTAGCTATGCTCGAATTTCCGAGAGTCGAGTGGAAAGGGTCTATAGAGTATGTGCCTAGCCGAGTGATTTCTTATTTAAAGGCTCAGCGTATGGTTGAGAAAGGGTGTGCATCTTATCTTGCTTTTGTGAGGCATGTTAGTAGTGAGACTCCATCTGTTGATTATGTTCCTGTAGTCCATTATTTTTCGGATGTATTCCCTGCAGACCTGCCAGGCATGCCACCTGACAGGGACATTGATTTTGGTATTGACCTGGTGCCAGCCACCCAGCCTATCTCTATTCCACCTTACCTCATGGCACCAGCGGAGTTGAATGAATTGAAAAAGTAGCTTCAGGAACTCTTAGATAAGGGGTTCATTCGGCCTAGTGTGTCACCTTGGGGTGTACCGGTGGTGTCTGTGAAAAAGAAAGACGACTCCATGCGTATTTGTATTGATTATAGGCAACTGAATAAGGTTACGGTGAAGAACCGTTATCCTTTTCCTCGTATTGATGACTTATTTGATCAGCTTCAGGGAGCCAAGGTGTTCTCCAAGATCGACTTGAAGTCTGGGTATCATCAGTTGAAGATTCCGGATTCTGACATTCCGAAGACTTCTTTCAGGACCAGATATGGTCATTATGAATTCCTGGTTATGTCATTTGGGTTGACCAATGCCCCAGCCGCGTTCATACAATTGATGAACAGTGTGTTTCAGCCTTACCTTGATTCGTTCATCATTGTGTTCATTGATGACATCCTGGTTTATTCCCGTAGCCAGGAGGAGCATGCCCAACACTTGAGGATTGTGTTACAGAGATTGAGGGAGGAAAAGCTTTATGCAAAATTCTCCAAGTGTGAGTTTTAGCTTGGTTTAGTAGCTTTCTTAGGGCACGTGGTGTCTAGTGAGGGTATTCAGGTTGATCCGAAGAAGATTGAGGCGGTGCAGAGTTGGCCCAAACCGCCCTCAGCTACTGAGATTAGGAGTTTCCTTGGTTTGGTGAGATATTACCATCGCTTTGTGGAGGGATTCTCTTCTATTGCTTCACCATTGACTAGATTGACCCAGAAGGGTGCTCCATTCAGATGGTACGATGAGTGTGAGGAGAGCTTTCAGAAGCTCAAGTCAGCATTGACCACAGCTCCGGTTTTGGTTCTGCCTACTGGTTCGGGTTCTTACACAGCCTATTGTGATGCTTCTAGAGTTGTCTTGGGAGCGGTGTTGATGCAGGACATTAGGGTGATTGCCTACGCGTCGAGACAGTTGAAGGTGCACGAGAAGAATTATCCAGTGCACGATCTTGAGTTAGTTGATATTGTTCATGCCTTAATGATTTGGCAGCATTACTTGTATGGGGTACAGTGTGAGATTTTCACTGATCATCGTAGCTTGCAGTATCTGCTGAGGCAAAAGTACTTGAATTTGCGTCAGAGGAGGTGGTTAGAGATTCTCAAGGACTATGACTTAACTATTTTGTATCACCGGGGGAAGGCCAACGTAGTGGTCGATGCCTTGAGTCGCAGAGCCGAGAGTTTGGGGAGTCTAGCATACTTATCAGCAGCAGAGCGACCTTTAGCACTTGATGTCCAGGCTTTAGCGGGTCAGTTGGTGAGGTTGTATTTGTCATACCCTCCGCGGGTATTAGCTAGCATGGCTTCCCGGTCTTCTCTTTATGACAAGATTAAAGCTCGCCAATATGATGACCGACATTTGTTAGTTCTTCAGGATAGAGTTCATCAGGGTGATGCCAGGGATGTCACTATTGGTGATGACGGAGTTATAAGGATGCAGGGCCGTATTTACGTGCCCAATATGAATGGTATTCGAGAGTTGATATTAGTAGAGGCTCACAGCTCACGGTATTCTATTCATCCGGGTGCCGCGAAGATGTATCAGGATTTGAGGCAGCAGTATTGGTGGAGACAGATGAAAAGAGACATTGTTGAGTATGTAGCACGGTGTCTCAACTTCCAACAGGTCAACTATGAGCACCAGAGACCAGGTGGATTACTTCAGAGGTTAGATATTCCGGAGTGGAAGTGGGAGCGGATTACTATGGACTTTGTAGTTGGGCTTCCACGGACTTCAAAGGGTTTTGATGCTATTTGGGTCATTGTGGATAGATTGACCAAGTCTGCGCACTTCATTCTTGTCAGCACTACTTATACTTCAGAGCGGTTAGCGGGTATTTACATCAAGGAGATTGTCCGATTGCATGGAGTTCTGGTTTCTATTATTTTTGACAGAGGTACTCAGTTCACATCTTAGTTTTGGAGGGCCGTACAGAGAGGTATGGGTACTGATGTAGAGTTGAGCACTGCATTTCATCCGCAGACCGACGGGCAGTCGGAACGGACTATTCATATTTTAGATGATATGTTACGGGCTTGTGTTATTGATTTTGGTGGTTCATGGGATCAATTTCTACCACTAGCGGAGTTTGCATATAATAATAACTACCATTCCAGTATTCAGATGGCCCCGTATGAGGCTTTATATGGTAGGAGGGTAGATCTCTGATTGGTTGGTTCGAGCCTGGTGAGGCTAAGTTATTAGGCACATATTTGATTCAGGATTCATTTGAGAAGGTGAAGTTAATTCAGAAGAGTTATGCGGACTAGAAAGTCAGGGATGTGTCTTTTATGGAAGGTGATAAGGTACTGTTGAAGGTATCACCCATGAAGGGTGTTCTGAGGTTCGGAAAGAGAGGAAAGTTAAGTCCACGATTTATTGGTCCTTTTGAGGTACTTCAGAAGGTTGGAGAGGTGGCTTATAGACTTGCCTTGCCACCAAGTCTATCGAGTGTTCATCCGGTATTTCATTTGTCGATGCTCAGGAAGTATGTTGGTGACCCGTCCCATGTGTTAGACTTCAGCACAGTCAATTCGAGGGTGACATGTCATACAAGGTTGAGCCAGTAGCTATTTTAGCTTGCGAGGTCAGAAAGTTGAGGGCTAAGGGGATAACATTAGTGAAAGTGCAGTGGAGAGGTCAGCCAGTGGAGGAGGCTACTTGGGAGACCGAGCGGGAGATGCAGAGCAAATATCCTCACCTGTTTGAGACTCCAGGTATGTTTCTAGACCCGTTCGAGGACGATTGTTTGTTTAAGAGGGGGAGAATGTAACGACCCGGTCTGTTGTTACGTAGAACCTGCATTATAATTATTGTTATTGACTTGTTATAGGTTTTTTATACTGTTATTGATGTGTTAGAATTGGTAGGCTTGAAATCGAAATGGTGGTAGTGAGAGTTTAGTCACTTAGTCTTTAAAGATAGCCTTAAAGTTGGAAAAGTCAACTGAGAGTTGAATTATTGGTAAACGACCTCGGGATGCGGATTTTATGGCTCGGATAGCTTCGTTAGGTGATTTGGGACATAGGAGTGTGTTCAGAATATTTTTGTGATGTCCGGTGTAGAATTAGGCTTGAATTGGCGAAAGTTAGTTTTTGGTGATTTCCGGCCGGCAGTGGAAAATAGGCTATCGGGGTCGGAATGGGATTCCAACAGTTGGAACATATTCGTAATGTCATTTTAGATATGTCTGCAAACTTTCAGGTCAATCGGAGTTCTTTTGAGTAGTTTCGGCATCGTTGGTGGATTTTAGAAATTTCAAAGTTCTTAGGCTTGAATCCGAGGTGATTTTGGTGTTTTGATGTTATTTTTAGTGTTTTGAGAGTGCAACTAAGTTTGAATGACCATTTATGACGTGTTAGTATAATTGGTTGAGGTCTCGAGGGGCTCGGGATTGATTTCGGGTGGTTAATGGGCACTTTGGCCTTAAGGAAAATAACTGTTTTGCTAGTGTTTTGACAGATGAAGGTCCTTCATCGCGATCACGTAGGTGAATATGCGATCGCATAGAGTAATCTGAGGGTCAGGCAAAATTGTGCATCGTGATTGCAGGATCAAGAGTGCGATCGCGTAGGTTTGGAGGGATGAGCAGTGCGATCGCGTGTGTGTGAGTGCGATCGCGTAGAAGGAAAAGGGGGCGCGTGAGTTTGGACGGTTGGCCATCGCGACCGCTTGAGGTCGTGTGCGATCGCAGTGGTCTGGGAAGCAGAGCTTCGCGATCGCGTGGGCTAAGCCGCGATCGCGGAGAGTGATTTTGGCAGCTGGGGAAAATGTCCTTCGCGATCGCATGAGTACTTCCGCGATCGCAATGCATTAATAACTGGGCAGTATAAAAATAAACCCTCCACGACCATTAACCCTTTTTACACCATTTTTGAACAGGAAGAAGCTTTTGAGGCGAATTTGAGGTAAAATCAGTGTTCATCATAGAGGTAAGTATTTTGGACCTTAAAACTCGATTATAGGTAGTTAAGGAACATAATCTCAGTGTTTAATTCATGAAAATCAGTAGAAAACGTTGGGGTTATGGCTGATTTAGAGACTTTTAGGGGTCGATTTGAGGGGTAAAACGAACTCCGATTTTCACATTTTTATATGTACGAACTCGTGAGATGACGAAGAACATTTTGGTATTAAAATTTCTGAGTTCCGAGACGCGGGCCCGAGTTTTGACCAATTTCAGGTTTTGAGCTAAAATTGGCATTTTTCAATTGGAATTCATTCCTTAAGCATAATTTGATGATAAAAATTTGAACTTGGTAGATTTGGAGCAATAGGGAGTTAATTCGAGAGGCAAGCGTATTGCGGAGTAGTTTTCAGGCTAGTTTGAGGTAAGTAATGTCTTTAAATCCTGTCCTGAAGGTATGAAACCCCGAACTTTGCACCCTTTCACGGGTTATGGATTTCACAAATCGGGAATTTGGGAATATATCCCCTTTTAGGCAACTATTGAGTTGAGAAACGGCTTTTTAAAGCTTATTTCCAATAGTACTATTATGATTTGATATATTTGGGTTGTAAGCCATGTTTGGGGCCTAGTGCCGATCTGTTTACCCGTTGGGGGATGTTTTTACTATTTTCGTCACTGATATGTCATGATTTTCACTCAGTCTTGTCTTGATAGCTGTTTTGACACTCATAGTATTTTGATACTATTTAGTGAAAAATGAAACATTCAAAAACCCGGCATATTTATGGCCTGAAGGGCATGTTGAGAGTGTCTGACTGAGTGAGGTTGCAGGCCATTATTGTGAGGATGTTGTGATATGAGAGAGGTTGCGGGCCAATATTATGTGTGATTTATGCCATGTTGTGGCTTGTTATAGCACTTGGGCTGTAGGAGCCCCTCTGGAGTCTGTACACACCCCCAGTGAGCGCAGGTACCTAATGAGTGATGTTGCCCGCGGGCTGATACAAAGTGATTGTGAGGTTGCCTGATGGGCTAACATTGAGTGACTGTGAGGTTGCCTGATGGGCTAATATTGAGTGACTGTGAGGTTGCCTGATGGGCTAATATTGAGTGACTGTGAGGTTGCCTGATGGGCGGATACTGAGGGAAATAGTTACGAGAAATGATTATGGCCCGAGGGGCAGAATTATGATGATATTACTGAGTTTTGACTACGATTCACTTCGTTTTTCAAATTGATTTTTACTGAGATATATTGATATTATACTTTTTTCAAAGGATTTCTGGAAAACAGTTTTCGAACTTATATATCTGATGAATACCTATGGTGACTTGGTGATTTACTGTTTTTGTCAATTGGTGTATCTGTGTTGTGTGTTTCGTATTTCTCAGACTGTGATTTATTTTCATTACTACTGAGTTGGTGTACTCGTTATTACTCCATGCACCTCTGTGTGCAGATCCAGGTATTGATTCGGAGCAGTAGTCGTCTGAGTTCATTATCAGCAGCTTACGAGATTTCGAGGTAGATGTCCAGCGTCCACAGCTTCTCTATTTCCCTTCCTTATTTAGTTTTAGCATTTCATTACTAGACTTAATTAAGACATTAGCAAAGTTAATTTTATTTCGTAGATGCTCGTGACCATGTTGACTCCAGTCTTGGGAGGTTTTGTTTAGAGTTGTTTAGACTATTATTGGGGCGCTAAGACTTAAAGAAGTTATTTTATTCTATGTTTGTTGTTTTCTATTGAATTGTGAATTGTTATAATAGAACAAATGCGTAGAAATATGATGGTTGTCTAGCCTAGTTCCACGATAGGTGCCATCACGGCCTGTTAGGATTTGGGGTTGTGACAAGTTGTAGGCAATATAACAGTTTAAAGAATTATTAACATGCTTTATTCTATGTGCCTCTTAAGATATAAGTCATGATCTCACTCGGTGCCTTATTATTATAAATGGTTATTTCACTTTCACTATAATTGGGTTCTCAAATTATACTCATCATCCTGTTAGACGTTTACCATACTTAAAATTGCTATCATATTTTTTTAAGAAATTATATATTTAATTCGTTAATTTAACCTATATTTTGTTGTGTTTAAAAATGATACTTTTACTCAATTTTATAGATTTCTAAACTAAATCCATCTTATACTCTGTTTCCTACAAATTGTTTATTATTTTACTGTAATTGATTTCTAAAATAAACTCATTAATTCATTGACACCTTACTTTATTCAAGACTGTTATTATGTTTTAAGGTGTTTAAGAATATCTTTCGTTCATCTAAATTAATATTTATCAGGGTTGCAAAGTACATGATAGCACGTGGGCTTTGATGTGCGAAGGTGATTGTTATTGTGGGCACAAGGTGCCATATATGTAAGATTAGAAATTATTGTCCATGACTTGTGGTTTATGATGTGTGGTGCCTCGGGGTAATTCTTGTTGTAAGTCCATGCGTTGGGAGCGATTTGATTATTTGAGTTGTTATCCGATTTTCCTTATTTGAGTTTATTTACATCTTATCAGTGTTCTGATTATGTTGTTTCTTTATTACTCGTTTTCTACTTGCTTCCATTTATGTTTCTATTACTTTATTGTTGGTTTTAAATCAATAATTTTTCCGTTGTTGGTCTTACATTGATGTTCTTTCCATTGTTAGCTTAAGTATATCTTGAATAGGTTCCTATGTCTCGTAGGTGTCTTGACCTGACCTCATCACTACTCTACTGAGGTTATACTTGATACTTACTGGGTACCGTTATGGGGTAATCATGCTACGTTTTCGCACATTTTTGTGCAGATCCATGTACTCTGATTGTGTTGTAGAGAGTTGCATCTGCGCGGCGGGAGACTTCAAGGTATACCTGCTTGACATTCGCAGGCCTCGAAGTCACCATCTTAATTCGTTATGCTATTGTTAAATTGTAATTCAAAACATTGTTGTGTTTACAAATTTTAATGTGTTTTACTAGTGATTATGACTCTGTATTACTGATTTTGGGAAATGTATAAATATTGGCCGCTTGCGGCTATGTATCTCATTTAATGTTTTATGATAAATGACTAAATAGTTCAATTTTGTTATTAAATCAACATGTGTTATGAAGTCTTAGAGACTAGGTGCCATTACGACATCCTGGGTGGAAAATTGGGGTCATGACAAGTTGGTATCAGAGCTTTAGGTTAATAGGTGCTACGAGTCATAAACAAGTTTTGTAGAGACTTGGGGAACCGTACAAAGACGTTCGTACTTATCCTCGAGAGGCTACAACACTATCAGTAACTACTCCTTTCATTCCTTATCATGCCACATTGATTCAGCTTGATGCAGTATATCTTATATCCCTTGACATGTACTCGTATATGATGTTGCGCGCTCGGTATCAGCTATGCTCCAACAGTTTGTAATGTTGCCGATAGGCTACGAGGGGGCCATATATGCTCGATCATTGTCTCGAGGTATTTTCCAGACTAAGGACGTGGAAGTGTTGGTAGATCTTTAGTTGTTCGAGTGTAGGATGCAATAAGTTCGTGTATTTGATTGGTGTTGTATGAGCTTATGAAGGTTGGTAATGTGAATCATCGGATGTTTATCCCTATGACTCACGCCAAGTGGAGGAGTCTACAATCGACGATCAGATTTCATGGGTAAGTGTCATATTAGTCTTGGGTCTGAGGTATATATGTAGTGTTGAGGGATTCCCCGGAATTATACATGACTAAGATCTAAGATATTAATAGGATAGTGCTGGAACTTGTGGTATATCGATATCATTGCTAAATCTATATCCCACTATTGGAGAGGTTAGAGAAACGTCTTCAGATTCATAGAAGGTCCCTTCAGAGTGGGTATCTCGGTTGCAGCATTATTAAGTGCTCCAAAGGACATACAACGGTTTATGGGTTTTCGGACGACGTGGTTCGTGCTAGGTTCTTCCGCAGCAAGCTTTGACTCAGGATCATTGTGTACCGATAAGGGAAAGTGTTGACCTGAAGACAAGTCAAGGAGGATTAGAAGAAATGGGTCAACTATGTAGTGTTGGGTCAGTAAAACAACAATTGTATCTAGTCTTTTGGTGTGTTAATGCTTCACCAGCGTTCTGTGGCAATACTCTTGGGATTGACAGCTAGTGTGACTGTCACGACCCAATTATTCCTCTGTTGGGTATCGTGACGGCATCTAGTCTTAAGGACTAGGTAAGCCTAACAACTTCTGAAAACAATAACAAAATAAATAAAGATCTGAATTCCAAATTTAGGATCCTCTATACAAGTATTACAATCCTAGAACCGGTAGTACAAGTCATTATATCTACAGAGTTTGCTACAACTTCTAAATACAATTGTTTGTAAATGGGTAAAAACAACGTGAATACAAAATAGGAAGGTGAATCTGATGCCTGCGAACGCATCATCAGTTTTATCTGAAGTCTCCACAACAATAATCCGCGCTGCTAGCTAATGATCAACTGACAACGCATATCTACAGAGTTTGCTACAACTTCTAAATACAACTGTTTGTAAATGGGTAAAAACAACGTGAATACAAAATAGGAAGGTGAATCCGATGCCTGCGAACGCATCATCAGTTTTACCTGAAGTCTCCACAACAATAATCCTTGCTGCTAGCTAATGATCAACTGACAACGCATTACCTGGATTTGCACAAAAATATGCAGAAGTGTAGTATGGGTACACCACAGTGGTATCCAGTAAGTATCAAGACTAACCTTAGTGGAGTAGTGCCGAGGAACAGTCAAGACACCTACTGGACTAAATATCCTCAACAAGTGTAAGTATAGGAACAACAAGGTATGATATTTTCATAAAGACTACGCAAAATGACAAATAATATGGTAATTGCAGTAAGAAAAGAAAACCAATTATCAGCGAAAATACCATAATAATAATATAGAAGAATGAACGAAAAGACAACCAAAATCCGAAAATCACAGATAAGGAAAGGGCAAGTAATAACTTAACAATAACGACTACTTTCACATTAGGTTTTAGTCAATAAACTCCACGAGGTACCGAGCCTCGTGCTAATCACAACTCACGGGTCCCAATACTAGAACCCTAACCCTTGGCATCATGTTCCCTCATTACAGCTAATAATTGCACGGACAACTCAAGATCCATTCTCACATAGAAGGAAAGTAAACTAGGGTGTCCATCTATACTCAACAATATCAAGAAAACATCCTAACCGATAATGGTGCTTAACTACGTATATGCTTATGCAAGTGTCCTAACATAGTTTATACCAGCTAGTAAGCATAAGAAAAGAAATGGGCAACACATAGAATGTTTTCTCACAACTTTCACAAAATAAAACTCACACAGGTAAGTGTATTACTACACAAATATCAACAACAAGAACGCCCACTGGCCTTCACAATGCATCACAAATCAATCCCTGACATAGCCCATATTGTCTCGCCACGTGCGCAATAGTAAAGTGAATGCCCTCCTTGTGTCTCCACACACGCATAATACTATTCCCACCTTATCTCGCCACATGCGCAACCCACATATAAATATCCCACCTTGTCACGCCGCATGTGCAAATATCAATAGTAATAATAGCACGGCAGAAACCTCATACAACCCCATAACAACAACCGCACGGTAGAAACTTCGTGCATCACAATAACAATAAGCGCACGACAGAATCCTCATGCATCACCACAACAAGTACAACAACAACAATGTCAATAATACAAGGTACGGGAAGTAACTCAACTCAAGAATCTTCGATCACAAGAAATGGTAGAACTAGTTCAGAAGGAATAACCATAATAAAGAATACTAGGCGTAATAAGAACAACTCAACAGGTAAGAAAACAATATATAACAATGGTCCAACAATGTACGGTTCAATAACAAGAAATTAACACAAGTCAGATAATTCTAAATAAGGGAAAGTCAACTAAGGCATGGAATATCTAAGCTTCTTTTAATTTTGGACAATTACGAAATAGATACAACCAATTCAGATAAAGGTAGGCAGCAGAAATATAACCATAACCTCCATTAAGGGTGAACATTTATTAAAAAGGGATAACTACAACTTCAAATAAAGATAAGCAGTTAGGGAAAAGATAACATGGAAATGGACGAGATAACAATTTCAATTAAGGCACATATGAATCAAGTAAACAATAAAAGTGGATCATGAAGCAATTGATTCTAATTGCGCAGGTAGAGGTGAAACTAGTAATTAGGAACGTAATCATAACAAGAACAATTTCTTATTCGAGGAATACCGGACCTAGGAACCCTAAAGTACCAATTTCCACATATAAGTCCCGGCACGTACTCGTCACCTCGCGTACATGGACTACAATTAGCATAGAAGATTCAAATACTAAGGGGTAGTTCCCCCACACAAGGTTAGGCAAGATACTACCTCAAAGAAGACAAACTGATACTCTAAAATGAACTTCTTGGGTGAAATGACCTCCAGATGACTCAAATCTAACCAAAATAACTTCAAAGCACAAATAAAACGCATAAGAAACTATTCCGGATCATAAAGTCTCAATCTTTATAAAAATCTAAAAATCGACCCCCGGGCCCGCACCTTGGAACCCTACAAATTTCATAAAACCCAAACACCCATTCTGATACGATTTCAACCATACTAAATTTATCAATTTCCGATATCAATTTGTCCCTCAAATCATGATTTTTCATTTTGAAAATTTTCTTCAAAAATCACCATTTTCCTCAACTCAAAATACAAATTGAATGATAAAGTTGAAGATAAAATCATGGAATATAATAAATTCTAGGTGAAGAACACTTACCCAATCGATTTTCTTGAAAAACCCTCAAAGAATCTCCCAAAACCAAAGTCTAAAAGTAAAAATATGAAGAAAGTGGACAAACCCTCGACTTATATGATTCTGCCTAGGACTTCCGCATTTGCGGACAAGGAAAGACACCTACACACTCGCATTGGTGAGAAAACTTTCACATATGTGAACACATCTTACAAAGACGGGATCCGCACCTGCGGACAATATAGTTGCACCTGTGACACCACAAAAGAGGAACTAGGAGCGCAGAAGCGGGACTCGTTACAGGCGCGACCGCTAGACCGCAAAAGCAGAAATCACACATGTAAGGATGCCTCCGCAGAAGCGACACATCAGGACAATAAACAACATCGTAGAAGCAACCATGAACCTCGCGGAAGCGGCTCCGCATTTGCGACCAGACCTCCGCAGATGCGGATACACCAGAACCCGCCCAGCACCAACTATAGCATAAATGTTCCAATTGCTCCGAAGGTCCTCCGAAACACACCCGAGCCCTTGGGTACCTCAACCAAACATAACAACACATCCTAATACATGATACGAACTTAGTCGAGGCCTCTAATCGCATCAAACAACGTCAAAACTACGGATCACACCATGAATCAAACTTATGAACTTTCAAATCTTCCAACTTCTAAAACTCGCGCCGAAACCTACCAAACAAACCCGGAATGACGTCAAATTTTGCAGCCATGTACCAAATAACATAATGGAGTTGTTCTAACTCTCAGAATTGCACGACAACCCCGATATTGTGAAGTTCAAATCTTGGTTAAACCTCTCAACCTTCCAAACTTCAACTTTTCTAACTTTCACCAAAATCTTCAAATTACCCTACGGACCTCAAAATCCAAATCCAGACGCATGACTAACTCCAAAATAACCACATGAAGTTTCTTAAGACTTTATGCCGTCGAACGAGACTTGAATTCTCAAAATGACCGGCCGGGTCGGTACATTGGAAAATTGGGTCGTGAAAAGTTGGTATAAGAGCCATAGGTTCATAGGTGCTACGAGTCATAAGAGAGTTTAGTAAATTCTTGCAGATCGGTATGGAGATGTCTATACTTATCTTCGAGAGGCAACGAAACTATTAGGACAATTTTACTTCCTTTATTCCTATCGTGCGAGTTCATTGATCTTGAAGTTTGAACTTTTATCATTTCAATCTCTCACAGATAGTGAAGACACGAGCTTCAATTCCTGATGACATTACCCCCAGAGCAGATGTCTCTAAGGGCAGAGGCAAAGGTCGACGAGGAGCACGTGCCACAGCTAGCGCCTACCAGAGCAGGAGTTGAGGAGCCGCCAGAAGTTCCAGTTGGGGGGCAGGTACAGGTAGTGCCTACTGTTAACCCCGGACTTCAGGTGACCTTAGCACAGTTCATTAGTATTTTTGGTACATTGGCTTAGGCGGGGTTGATTCCGGTTAAACCGGCTACTTCATAGATCGAGGGAGAAGCTCAAACTCTTGCCGCCATCACTCTAGACCAGCGAGTTTATCTTGGTCAGGTTCTAGATGTCATAGCGACACAGCCTGCGGTCCCAGTTCAGCCCGTGTTTAGGGCAGCAGCATCTGAGGAAGAACAACTTAGACTTGAGAGGTATAAGAAGTACCACCATCCTACCTTCACTGGATTGGAGACAAATGATGCCAGGGTTTTCTGGAGGAGTGTCATTGCATTCTTCGTACTATAGGTATTGAAGTTAGGTAGAGGTATGATCCTTGGTGTCAGATTTGTATGATATGGTTTCACGATGTGTATCAGAATTTTAGTATGATGTGGTAATGGCAAGAGTAATGTCAGGATAGTCCTCTCATGTGAGTCCTTTTTATTTAATGAATTGAGCTCTTGGGATGTTGTTATTGAGCGCACGAGTTGCACAAGCTACGGCTCTGGATGATATTTATGCTGATCGGATGAATGGTTGCTGGTTTCTACGTGTTGCTTTCATCAACGGCACCATATGAAGGTGTTTAAGTGAGGTTTTGTTTGATAAGAGGTTATTTACCGGTATTGGGTTGTTATGAGCATCGATTGGGATTAGGAGTCATCGCTATGAGTGTTGAGTCATGCGGTATATTATGTGATTTCATCTTGTGTTACGGATATGGCTTGATACAGCGTGTTCAGACTATTTTAGCTTATAGTCGTGGAAATTTGACCTTGTGAATGGACTCAGAAGTGGGAATTTAGTTCTAAGGTTTATGGGTCAAGATTGGATTTTGAATTTTCATCTCTGTGATGCTATCGGACCTATATGGGTCAGGGTGATGTGGAATAATCTCCGAATAGGTGCATGGTAGGATACACGACAATTTTGGTGGTGTTTGGAACAACTCTAGGCACGTTCGAGGACGAACGTTTGTTTAAGTGGAGGAGAATGTAACGACCCGGTCTGTCATTATGTAAAACCTGTATTATAATTGCTGTTATTGAATTATCATAGACCGATTATTCTCTTATTGATGCGTTAGAGTTGATAAGATTGAAATCGAAATGGTTAAATGAGAATTTAGTCACTTAGTCTTTAAAAATAGCCTTAAAATGGGAAAGTCAACTGAGAGTTGACTTATTGGTAAACGACCTTGAAATGCGGATTTTACGGCTCGGATAGCTTTGTTAGGTGATTTGGGACTTAGGAGTGTGTTTAGAATAATTCTTTGATGTCCGGTGTAGAATTAGGCTTGAATTGGCGAAAGTTAGTTTTTGACCGGCCAAGTCAACTTCAGTCACATGGGTTTGATATTCAGAGATGTTCCTGAGAGAGTTTCTACCTCAGTCCCTTCGGGATGCATGGGGCGTGGAGTTTGAGTAGCTGCGCCAGGGCACTATGTCAATATCATAGTATGCCCTGAGATTCAGTGATTTGGTCAGGCATGTACCTACTTTGGTATCTACAGTTAGAGAGCCTGTTCGTAGATTCATTGAGGGGCTCATGCATGATATTTGGTTCAACATGGATTTGGAGTTAGAGTCAGATGTTTTGTTTTGCAGGTGGTAGGGATCGCTCACCGAGTAGAGGTCATGTGGGACCAGGAGAGAGAGGATAGGAGGGGCCATGAGAGAGAAGACAAGCGAGGTCAGGAGAGAGAGGACAGGGGGGGCCATGAGAGAGAGGACATACACGGTCAGTAGAGAGAGGACAGGTGGGGCCATGAGAGGGAGGACATGCGAGGTCAGGAAAGAGAGGAAAGGAAGGCGAGGAGGCCTCGTAGGCCAGAGGGATCTACTAGCCCTTATTTTGGAGGCAGGGTACGACATGGAAGAGGGTCTCAAGGCACCCCTACTGCATAGTGTTTCAGGTGCTCGTGGGTCTCAAGGCACCCCTACTGCACAGTTTTGACAGCCACGTCAGTAGAGAGGTTGCTTTGAGTTATGAAAGTTATGAAAATGATAAGAGCATCAGTCAACATTCGAGGACGAATGTTCCAAAGGGGGGAATGATGTTACACCCCGCAATATTACGTTGATGTTACGTCCCACAGTATTATATTATGATGATGTTACGCCTTGCAGTACTATATTACGATGACTTTACGTTTCACAGTATTAAATTACGACGATATTGCACCATGTAGTATTGTACGTTGAATTTATCGTAAGGTAATTTACATAAGTCCAAGAAAAAGATTATTTATAGATTATAAGGATTATGCTATTTCAAACAAGTGATGAGTAAATTCGTGAAGGTGAGAGGGGAAGCAGGTAAAAGAAAATGAATTTTCGTCCAAGTTTGGCATGTTAGGATAAAATTCAGGCCGAGCGTTTATACCCGATATTTATGGACTAGTACCATACAAGGTACCATATGACCATGATAGTAGGATGTATAAAGTGTATTAAAAATAAGTAAAATTTTAAATTATTTGAGACATTTCTTAATTATGCAAGTAATTGATTAATTACCGGTAGCAAAATATTACCTACTTAAATTAATTGATTGTTGGATAAGATCAAAATCCCACGTGACAATAAGCCACAACACCAATCGTATGACTCTTAGTTATTCATGACTAAGAGTCATTTTTAAATAGGTGGCAACCTCATTTGTTACATACAAGATATTTGCTTTCTAACATTTCCAATACAAAATGAGATTCCTACAAGACGTTTCCCTTCAAGCTTTTTCAATACAAAAATCAGATGTGAAGCTTTTCCAAGTAGTAACGTGACTTCTTGTAAAGATTCCTACAAATCCTTACAAATTCCTACAAAGGAATACTACAACAGAACGCTAGAATTCCTACAAGTTTCAACAATTCCAACGAAAATTATTAACACATTAACAACGTGAGATTTTGTGATTCTAAGGGAGTACGGTACAACCTTTTTCAAAAATATTACACGGATTTTTCCCTACTCCAGGTATGTTAAGGCTATCCCTTATTTTCTTTTTGACATGATCCAAATAATACAAATGAAACGAGCAAAGTACGCAACTTTTATAAATGACTGTATTCATAGAAATACTAGGGGTGTCTATATTCTTGATTCCCCATGTGAATAATTATTATATCTTATGTTCATCGGTCTCAGAAAAAGACGTATTTGATAAAGTTTATCCGGAAGGCATATAGATTTTTATGGCATTCTGATAAAATATTGTTAACGTATTTCTTATGCATTTCATGCATTTATACATGTACATTGACCCATGACCAGATGCCGTTATATATGCGTATATATGTATATTATATTTATATGGGATATGGGAAAAAAGTTATAGCGTTATATATGCACCACCACCTGATCAGCTGCTATACGTTGATGATTTTGCCCATAGTGGCTGAGATGATATGATGGGATGCCCGGAGAGGCCTGATGATGTTATGAAACATGTACCTATGCTTGCACCAAAACCTGATCAGTTGGTATACGTTGATGATTTTGCCGCAAGAGGACGAGATGATATGATGGGATGCCCTCAAAGGCTTGATGATGTTATGTACGCATATACCTATTCATGATCTGATATTTATACGCACATGCATGACATTATAAATATTTCATGATTCACAGAGCTATTCAAACTTACATGTTGAGTCCTTTACTCCATGTTTCTTTCATATCTTTTATATACTACTTTTTCCTTCCTTACATACTCGATACTTTATGTGTAATCACGTCTCTTTTACCTAGGGACACTGTGTTTCATGCCCGCAGATTTCGATAGATAGGTTGACAAACCTCCTAGAAGGCTATCAGCAAAGTAGAAGGTGTTGGTGCACTCCACTTGCTTCGGAGGTGCCTATTTGTTTAGTATGATTTGGACATGTATTCATTGGTATGGCGGAGCCCTATCCCATCCTTTATGATGTTTATATACTCTTAGAGGCTTGTAGATAGATGCCATGTATATGTATACTTGTATGACCTTGCCGGCCTATGTTTTGAATGTACAAATGATCATGTCGACCTTATAGGCACGTATGTCATATATATAAGTTTCTATATTATGTTGAGTCGTCCTATGTCTGGTATTCCCTTATGTTTCATTGTGGTTATCTCATAACGGCCTTTCTGGCCCATTTACCCAATATGGTGTAATAAGAAAGTACATTACGTTGGTACTCAGTTGGGTAAGGCATCAGGTGCCCATCGCGGCTCACAAATTTGGGTCATGACATTCGGGCATAAGCAAGATCAGGATACGTACCCAGGGGGACTGTCAGCATAGTGATCCGGGACCATTTACACAAAACATTGACCGTAGTCAACTCAATTGAGTTTCAAGGCGAATTTCATATTTTCATAAATTTTCTTAGAAAAACCTTCCAGAAAAGGGACACGGGCTGTGCACACAAATCAAGGAAGGCTAAACTGTGTTATATAAGGTCTCAGAATGCAGAAATGATGGGTAAAACTGTAAACGACCTATCGGGTCATCACACTAAATGGTTAGGTGACACGTAGAACCGAGGACAAGCACAATTTAAGTCAGCAAATAATCAGCACCAGGTACGAAGTGCGTGACCGATACATGATGTATCCCGAAGGAAGCACAACTGATGGTAAAGATTCAAAGGCTTGACATCGGATAGCATTTAATGAGTTGTTACTGAGATTATCTGCATTCAAAGCGTTATGCACCCATCAATGGTGTTTTTATTCTCATTCAAGAGGTGTTTGATTTTATGATCTTTTCTCCCTTAGTATAGCTATAAATAGCATAATTGACAACCCTTGTGGAAATGAAATATTTTACACAAAAGCTATAGTCAACTATTTTACGCTCCATCCAAATACTTCTATCATTACTTTATCAATGCTTTTTGCTTTTGCTCTCTTAAATACCGAGTTTGGAATAAGGTTTTTTATCTCCTTTAATCTCAGTCGTTTATCTTATGTTAATAGTTATATCTTTATCGTTCTTGTATCAAATAGATTCCCTTGTCTATAAACCCTGCTATAAATAGTTCGTCACCCACTGTGAGACATAGACAAATACGTAATTGCTTTGATCCATTCTTTTATTACTATCAAGTTTTGAGTAAATCCATATATGACAGCTAATGATGTCAACAACGCTCACAACATTGGAGAACACAATGAACGAGAAAAAGTATCCCAGCATGATGATTCCATCTGCAAGACGAAGGGGATGAAACAACCCGTGTTCGTGAAAGACAGTATCCTCAGCATGTGCGGGGCCCAACCCCTGATGATGCAAAGGACAAAAATGTTGCTGAAATGGTTAAACTCTAGAGAGAGCAACAAAGAGAAATTATGGATCACCTTTTGAGACAAGATCGCGTGATAACAGAATTGAATCAGGCTTATCGGATGTTCCAACAATGCTAATAAGGGCCCCTATTCATCCCAGTGCTCCCGCAAATCAGATGGCACAAAGGATCGATAACATCACCCCAAGAGATGAGGACGGTTTTGACGATGCCGGAGATGCTGGTGGTGAATATTGGAACAACAACGTGAATGATCCTTGCAAAACCGAGCTCATGAGATTCATGAGAGAGATGAATGAGCGAATGAATCAGAATGCGAAGAAGTTTCACTCTCGGATATATCAGGTTCTGGGTGCACCACAAGTGTTAAAAGGTTTAGAATCAAAATATACATGCGGTTTCCGTTTAAACCAAGTGAAGCACCAGAGTTAATTCCAAACAGATTTACCAGATATACCAAAGTATGATGGAACTTCGGATCCGCAGGAGAACATCACAACCTATACCACGGCAGTGAAAGGAAATGATTTGGCTCAACATGAGATTGAGTTTGTTTTGTTGAAAAAGTTTGGTGAAACCCTCACGAAGAGGAACTTGACATGGTACTCCCTCTTTCCTGAGCGGTCAATCGATTCTTTTGAAATGCTCATAAATTCGATCATTAAGGCCAATGTAGGAGCAAGAAAGGTTTGACCCAGAAAGGCAGACATATTAAGAATTTCCCAAGGAGAATTTGAGTTGTTACAGGAATTCGTAATCCTGTTCCAGAAAGAAAAGATGTTGCTACCGGTGGTTCCGGATGAGTGGGCAGCGGAGGAATTCACGAAGGGCCTTAATCAATTGAGTTAGAATTCCTCCCGGAAATTAAATGAGTGCCTACTCGAGTTTCAGAGTACCATATGGGTAGACGTCCACAATCTCTATGAATCAAAGATAAGGGTAAACGACCTACTTGGATCTTTTTTGTCATCCAAGGGACGGGGTCACTTAAAAATGACCTTGATACAGATCGGAGGTCTTCTAGGGGCCATGTCTTTTACCATACAAGAGGACCGATGTGCGTAGCAAGGTTTCCAGGCATCAAACATGTTCGCCTTCGACAGAAGGACAGATCGTGGCCGGAATAGTAGATCGTTGCAAGAAAAAGAGGTGCTTGGGTCCTGACAAGCCTAAAACACACACTTAATTTATGCTCGCTAATCAAATATAGTATAGTATAATATCGTATCCACATGGATTAGATTTAAGCAATATTATTGTAGTTTCTAGCTTGGTTGCTATCCAAGATGATCAACAATTGAGATTTATATGATTTCTAACTAAAATTAACTAAGAATCGAAAGTTGTTGACTAATGACAATCGCAACAAGGAACAAGCAAAGAAGGTTATCAATGGGAGAAGATAGGATTTTTATGGTATAGGTGGAGGATAATTATTTAGGATCTAACTCTAGATAACTCACTTCTAATATTTAAGTGAGTCTCTTCAGTGCAGTCAATTATTAGTTCAAACGTTCAGCAAAAAATCCTCTCTTAAAAAAGTCTTAACCTTACAAGATGAACCAATTTAAGCACGTGAATATATGCAAGAAGGCATAGTGGATTGATTTTTAGAATGACCTCTCTCGATTAATCCTCCTAACTAGGTTTGATCAATGATTCAGTTAGCCTATCTCGATTACTTAGAAGAACTATAGAACTCAACCAACAATATAATTCAAGGATATCACAAGTTAAGCCTCTCTCGGTTACATGAACTAGTGAATATAGATGCAACAATTAAATCATCCAAAATGATTCAATACATAAAACTAGAGTTATAATCCACAAACAATCATCAATACTCCAAATCAATCAAACACTAAATGGAAATACTCCATATATATGGAACAATTCATCACAAATAAAATTAAAGTATAGGAAAATATTAATTCAATCCAAACTCGTGTATTGAGTGTGGAAGAAATGATGAAATCTATGTGCTAGTGTTATTCCAACTCTTCCTTAGCCTCATTAGGTTGAATACGTGTGAAAAGTGAAATAATATTTTTCCATGTATTTATACCAAGTAGGGTCGGGCCCAGACGAAATCACCTTGTCCTAGACGAAATAAGACGATTACTCTGTAAATATTGCAAAGGCATGCTGCAATGGGGCGATGCTCCATGCGGGGCATTAGTGGGGAAATATAGAGAGTTAGGTATGACAGACAGTAGGAAATTTTCACATCCGCGGCGTGCCATGCGCCGCACTAGTGTACGTTTCTTAGAGTACGAATTGAATCTCGATTTTTTACGTCCAGACTTGGGCCTCTACACCCGAACACAATCTCGACTTAATCCCTTGGGCTTTTACTCAGACTTCAAATATCTAAATCATTCAAATTCATTAAATAACATCTACATCACTCGGAATCACTCCTACAAGGCATAAAACACACAATTAGTGCATAACACTATCAATTAAAGCTCAAACATGTATAAAGTGCAGTAAATTAGAGTGCAATAAGCGACTAAAATACGTAATTATAGCCTACTATCATGTCTCGAGACCCCGCATATCCTAGATTATCAGATAACAACTTTAATATCATTCTGGTATATTTTGTTGCAGCAATGAGAAATATCAAAGAAAGACAGCTTTCGAAACCAATCCAATCGAATCCTAGCCAAAGGGATCCCAGTTTATGATGTGAATTCCATGAGACCCACGACTGTCGCGCCCCCTTTTTCTCTCTCCTAGCGGATAGTCAGGGTTTTGACATTATTGGGACAACTCGTTTCCTTTTGGGAAAAGGGTATAAGAATATTGAAGAGTCGCCACCTAACGGATTAAGGTACGCTAGGGCACCTATTACGGGTCATTTATTAAACTAGTTTGTATTACCAGAGATTTGGTAAGAGCTTGAAGATATTTCGAGGGAAAGGTGTTAGGCATCTCTCAAGGTCCACAACGATGGGTCCCGGCCAAACTTACTTTGTGAATTTTTCAATTAGCAAATAAGCAGTCTAAGCACACATATGTAAAAGGGATAAGGGGGTCCTAAGTTGTTTAGCATATAGGATCATATCCATGCAATGCCCAGTAATCACTCTTCACTGAGAGGGGCTACACGTTGCATTAGCGAACATGTCATCATATCCTTTTACTACCCATTATCCCACCCCTTAGCGATTATATGAGCAAAGTTTAATTAACGAACTCTAAGCGTGATGTTACCCATCCCTTACTAGTGGTCCTGGAGGAGTTTATGACCTCTAGACTTAGGCGGTTCTAGACAATCCTAAGGTGTTAAAAAGGGGGAAAATCTAGGCGATAGAAAATAACACATAGGACAATCAAACAGGGGGGAGCAGTTAAGGGGATCATGTTTACCTCCGCATGTATAGGCAAATAAGCAGCACGCCTCAAACACAGAGTTGGGTAATTTCAGAGAAGTCCTAGCACAGGATATCTAGATGAGCATCAAAACACAGAATATGCAACATATTTTAAAACTAACTGACAGGGTCCTAATCAGTTGCCTACTGATTTTAGACTTAAGAAGTTTATAAATAATCAGGGCAAAGTTTCTCAGTTTTATATAAGAAAATTAATCACCAAAGGCTTGCCTAGGCGTGGGACTATACGTAATCACAGTTACAGGCTGTTTAAACAATTTTGAAATTGTTCGACCTATAAGCATGCTGATCTAGGTGATAAAGATTATAACAGGTGATTTATACCAATTTGTATTAGAAACATGACACCTATGCGTGAGGCCATTTTTAAAACCTTTCATAGACGCTTGTTTGTTTAGTCAAAATAGACATGGTTCAAAACAGATGCAAACAGATTCCCTAAACCAGGATATCTAATGCACACAAGGATGACTATTTTTTATTAGTCAGTGTTATTTAATAGCAGGATTTCTAAGTGACTGTACTTATGCAGAACCAGAAATTGAGTAGTGATCTGTAACATGCAATATGCTGAAACAATAAAGGTGAATTCCCTAAGAACAGGATGTCTAATGCACATGTTTAGCCTGGTTTGAATTCAAATAACATAGTAATCCTAGAAAATGATTTCTAGTGCATCGTATAGACCTAAAACATGATTTCTACAACAGATTTGCATAATGTAAACCCTAAAGCATGATTTCTACCCAACGTTATCCCACATAATCATATAACTACCCTCTCTTTTCACTATTACCCCAATATCTGTTTACAATGAATTATTACAGACCAGGATTACGTAAATTACGTAAATGAAATATGAATTAAACTATAGGGAGCCACATGCTGGCCCAAAGTAATCCTGGGGGTACCAGGCCTTCAGTGGTAGTCTCAACTGCCAAGAATCTCATTGCCAATTTGTGTCCAGCTGTGTATGAATTCCCTAAGGACCTCAAGGATCTCGGGCAGTGCTCACACCTAGATTTTTCAAAATAGGGATTGAGTGCACTGTAGAAGGGCCAGCCCCAGTGTGCCAGAGTTCAAAAGAATCTTAGGAGATCCCAAGGCAGTACACACACTGGAGGAGCAGAACCTATTGACCTACGATTAAAGTGAGAGTTCTTGACATAGTTTTGAAAGTTTTAGTAAAAAACAGTATAGAGATGACTCTAGGAGTGAAAAGTTTTCTGAAATAGAAACTAGTTTAGTAGAAAAGTAGTTTGAGAAGAGTATTAAAACACTTTGAAATCAGCAGACAAACAACTGGTCATAGCATATCCAGATTCAGAAACACTCAACAACCAAATTTCCCACAGGGATAAAGGAGTTGGGGACACATAGAATGCACATCAAGGGAATACATGACAAGGTTCAGGGAAGCACCTAAACAGCAAAATGGATAGAGCACTCAAGAGCTTTATAGAATTGTTAAGCCAGTTATGATGGTAACTTAACATCATCTCATCAGAAGAATAAGAAAGGAACTTAAATAAACATGCTAGACAAACATCATTCAAGCATTTATAGTTTAGGCATGTTAATTCCATATTGAACGAAACAAGATTTAGACATGCTAGATAAAACAGTAAACAAACAATTATGGTTCAGACATGCTAATTGCATATTGAACAAGACAGAATTATACATACTAAACAGTAAATGGGAGCAAGAATGGAATTCTTATTTGATGAACTAGGACAATAATGAAACACACAAAGTTTTAGATTTAAAATTTAAACTGAGACATACCAGTTAAGGAAGAGAGCACAAAATGTAAAGCATGTGCATTTCAATATCTAGCCTTGGTTTAGAGCCGGCAAGGTCAATGAATATTACAAGTAGCAAAGAGGGAAAAAAGATAGTTTTGAGTGCAAGTGTGTGTTTTTTGAACCAATGTTCGTGTCTACAAGTGAAATAGAGGGGAGTATATATAGTAGTTAGGAGAAGAACATAATAAGGTAAAGGAAATCATCACTCAGTAATCAAGGAAACCTCGGAATCAATTACACACAAAATCAGCATAGTTTTCCTTTAATTAAGGGTAATTACCCAACGGTAAAGGACAAGAGATATTAAAGGAAAGAAAATTAAATCAGACGTAAGTAGAGAAGTAAATAAGCAGGAGTATAATTAAGGAGATAATCGTGAAGAATCACTAAATATCACAGGTGACTGAATAAGGTAAGAAGAGTAATTAATGTCGCAAACAAGGGAATAAATCAAGGATTATGCACAAAAGTTTTAACAGAGCAAATTAGTAAATCAAAATTGAAAGTAGTACTGATTTACGGGTAGGAAAATATCAGTTTCCACAAATAGAAAAATAGGCTAAATAAAATTTCATAAACACACCGAAATTAACCAAAAATTCTCAGAATCTCTAATAGAGATAAACTAGGGTAAAAATCACAAGCCACTGAATTAGACTAAGGTTAAATCATGAAAGTCGACGCACAAAACAAAACAATGCAAGTAACACGGAAAACTCAAATCGAAATAGAACATTTCAAAAATTAGGGTTTTAGCATAAATCGACTAGAGTTTAGGCAAACATAGCATAAATCGGTCAAAAGCACATAAGAATAGACGATTAAACATTCAAAAATCAGAAAACCTTTGAGAAGATGTCTTTCATTAAACCCTAATTTTAGAAATATCAATTGAAAAACCAAAAATCTTTCAAGGAAGCATGTGAGATGGGTCCAAAATAAGGGTTTTTAAAAGTACAACAGAGACGAGATCATAGACTTAGGGATCCATGGATTTGAAACTAAAATAAGAGGGTTCTTACTCGGAGTCGAGCCAAATGGCCTGAAACAAGCGAGAAAACCCAAAGGTGCCCAACAGACCTGCATATGTCCCTTGAAATCTCTTCAAGGATCAAGGAGATGAAGATACCATAGCACATAGGAGGCCATTAGAGGCCTGAGGTGGTGAAGAACCACCATAGCACGACAGTAGGCTGGTGACGACGAGGGGAGATTAGGGTTTTCAAGATAGCGTTTGAGAGAGAAGGGGAATAGTGACGGCGGGGGAAGGGGTGAAAATGATTAGGGTTGGGGGGGGGGGGTTTTTTGGTTTATTTTTCGTAGNGATCCTGGACCATTGATCAAAATGATCAACAACCAGGATTGGATAATGAGGTTTGGTCGGGCAGCCTAATATTGGGCTTAAGGTCTTTTGGGCTAATTTATATAGGTATTGGGCTGGTTAACTTAGGCTAAAATTGAAATAAAAAGGGTTGTTTATTAAATACCCAAAACAATTTATTAAAAATAATTTGTAAAATAATTACTAATTATAAAAAATCATTTTAATGCATAGAAATATTTTTTTTTAAAGTTATTAGGTATTTCTAAAAATACAATGGACTAATTTCTGGTCAAATAACACAAAATTCATGCATGGACTATAATTGCAAAGTTAGTGTAATTATAATCAAAAGGTGCCAATTTGGCTATTTATGAAATAATTTGGACTTAATAGGACCATAAATAGTAATATTAAATCAAGAAATGCTTTTAAATAATTTGCGATGCAGATTTATAATTATTTATATGAAATAAAATGCTAGGGCAAATTGATTTAAATTGTGGAAATTATGAAAATTGTCAATTGATGCTGGTGCATGATTTTGAAGATATATATATATATATACATTTTAAAAAATAATTTTAATAACAATTGGGTATCAACAACTGCCCCTCTTTACCCGAGAAGGATGGAAAAATTGTCGGGTAAAAACATGATGGCCAATTTTTACCGAACGAGACAGTTTGAGCGATTTAGGCCGCATGTAGTTCTGGATTCATCGGCGGAATATACCGATGAATTCATCGCAAGAACGGACAGAAGGTTTCGGGATAGGTGGAAGAATAGTTATGCTGAGAGGTCAGGTCTGAGATAAGTGAAGGGATTGGAGCGGGATTGCTCCTGCTGGGATAGCGGTTTCTTACTAGGTCACCTGCAAATAGAGAGATACTACGAGCATATACTTGTGCGAAAATTTAAACATGATGCAGATTTCCTTCGGACCATGAAAGTTGTCTTCGGATTGTTAGGGATGACTTCCTTAGACCATGACGTCCTGGGCCATGAATTGTTTAGTGAGAGATTTGCAGGCCATTAAATGATGTTCTCGGGCCATGAATATGGTGCTTCCGAACCATGACGCCTTTGAATAATGATATGCAAATTTGAGAGATCCTCAGACCATGAGACTATGATTCCTTTGGACTATGATGCCTTTGGACAGGTTGGCGATATTTCAGCCCATGAGATGCTGCAATATAATGTCAACAAGACAAAGCTTAGTCTTTTGAAGTGGAGGGCAGATCTTAGCCCAAAATAAAATCAAATAGATAATACCGGAGAGACAACGCTTAGTCTCGGCGAAAGAATGTAAATTGGAGGCAGAGCTTAGCCTCATGCAGGTATGGAGACAGAGCTTAGTCTCATGCAAGATATGGGACAAGGATTAGTCCCGTGCAAGTGAAGGTAGAGATTAGCCTTATGCAGACATGGAGGCAAGGCTTAGCCATATGCAAGTGTAGAGGTAGAGCTTAACCTCATGCAAGATACGGGATAGGGCTTAGTCCCATGTAGATGGAAGGCAGAGCTTAGACTTATGTAGATAGAGAGGCAAGACTTAGCCTCATGCAGGATTGAGACAGAGGTTAATCTCATGCAAGATGCGGGACATGGCTTAGTCCCATGCAGGTGAAGGCAGAGATTAGCCTTATGTAGATGGAGGTAGAGCTTAGCCTCATGCAAGATGGAGGTAGAGCTTAACCTCATGAAAATGCAGGACAAGTCTTAGTCGCATGCAGATGAAGGCAGAGATTGGACTTATGCAAATGTGGAGGTAGAGCTTAACCTCATGCAAGATGTGGGAAAAGGCTTAGTCCCATGCAGATGAAGGCAGAGATTAGCCTTATGCAAATGGAGGCAGAGCTTAGCCTCATGCAAGATGGAGATAGAGCTTAACCTCATGCAAATGCGGGACAGGGCTTAGTCACATGCAGATGAAGGTAGAGATTAGGCTTATGCAAATGGAGGTAGAGCTTAGACTCATGCAAGATGGAGGTAGAGCTTAACCTCATGCAAATGCGGGAAAGGGCTTAGTCCCATGCAGATGAAGGTAGAGATTATCCTTATGCAAATGGAGGCAGAGCTTAGACTCATGCAAGAAGGAGGTAGAGCTTAACCTCATGCAAATGCGGGACATTGCTTAGTCCCATGAATATGAAGGCAGAGATTAGCCTTTTGCAAATAGAGGCAGAGCTTAGCCTCATGCAAGACGGAGGTAGAGCTTAACCTCATGCAAATGAGGGACAAGGCTTAGTCCCATGCAGATGAAGGCAGAGATTCGCCTTTTGCAGAAAAAAATAGAATAAATAGCAGATAGTAGCAGAATTTCTTAGCTGGTAGTAGATTTTGGGTATCGCGATTGTTATGAAGGTTTTAACCTCGAGGCACGTATATTCTTTGTTCCTGCATCCAAAGAAAATTCATGAGTTCTGTAAATGGGGAGGTTGGTTTGTGTCCCTGCCGGCTTTGTTTGACTTGCTTTGCTTGGTCTGAAGATCCTTTTCAAATCATTGAGGGGTAGCGTTTTCTAAACAGAGCTTATTTTTGCAAGTAAGCATGCATAGTTTTCAAAGACATAGCAAAATATATTTTAAGAATTTTAGATGAACCAACAGCCATGACAAGACCCAAGACATTGCAACCTCCTTTGTTATGGAATTCTGAGGGTCCTCCTCAAAATTATGCCCCAGTTGGATGGATTGATATCACTAACTACTATACATACTGCGATCGGCTGAACTTGCTTCGGAATTTTGAGGGTCCTCCTCAAAATTCTGCCCCAGTTTCTGATTGGGGGGGGGGGGAAACTAAGATTTTTATTGAATTTTGACCGAACCCACAGGGCTTCCTAAGTATCCCCTCTTAAACGGGAATCAGGTCGAGCGTACTTCAATTTACATCATAAGAGGAAAGCATAAAGAGTTACGCATAGTATCGCTTGATTGCATCCGAATTGATTGGTTTTTTCCAGACTTCTCCGTCCATTTCCACAAGCATGAGGTCTCCTCCTGTCAATACCCTATGAACCATGTAAGGGCCATGCCAATTGGGAGAGAATTTACCTTTTGCTTCATCCTAATGCGGAAAGATCTTCTTCAACACCAGATGCTCCAGTGTGAGCTGTCTCGGCTTGACTCTTTTATTGACGCCTCTGGACATTCTGTTCTGATAGAGTTGCCCGTGACACACTGCATTCATCCTTTTTCCGTCTATGAGGGTTAGCTACTCATAACGTCTATTGATCCATTCTTCGTCGATGAGCTCAGCTTCTTGTATGATTCTCAAGGAAGGAATTTCCACTTCAGCAGGAATAACAGCTTCAGTGCCATAAACCAACAAGTAGGGAGTTTCCCCGGTTGATGTGCGAACCGTGGTGCGGTATCCCATTAGGGAAAATGGTAGCTTCTCGTGCCACTGTTTATGATTTTCTACAATCTTTCTTAGTATCTTCTTGATATTCTTGTTGGCAGCCTCTACATCCCTATTAATCTGAGGTCTATAGGTTGTGGAATTCTTGTGTTTGATTTTGAAAGTCTCGCACATGGAATTCATTAGATCATTGTTGAGATTGGAAGAGTTATCAGTGATGATTGATTCTGGGACTCCGAGCCGACAAACAATCCGGTCGCGGACAAAGTCTGCCACGACTTTCTTAGTCACTACTTTGTAAGATGCTGCTTCGACCCATTTGGTGAAGTAATCAATAGCTACCAAGATGAACTGGTGCCTATTTGTTGCGGTGGGCTCGATGGGACCAATGATGTCCATTCCCCAGGCGGCGAATGACCAAGGTGATCTAGTGGAATTGAGCTCATTTGATGGTACGTTTATCATATATGCATGTACCTGACATTGTTAGCATTTCCAGACATGCTGGACGCAGTTAGTCTCCATGGCCATCAATAAATTACCGGCCTTGAGTATCTTTTTGGCCAAGATGAAACCATTCATATGCGGGCCGCAGGTTCCAACATGTATCTCCTCAAGTAGTTTGGAAGCTTCCTTTGCGTCGACACATCTCACTAATCCCAAATCAGGAGTTCTCCTATACAGGGTTCCTCTGCTGTGAAAGAAACTGTTGGACAACCTCCGAAGTGTACGTTTCTGGGCATGATTTGCATGCTCTGGGTACTCTCCTTTTGCCAAGTATTCCTTGATGTCGTGGAACCAAGGTTTCCCGTCTTTTTCTTCTTCAACGTGGGCACAATATGCTGGCTGGCTATGGATCCTTACTGGAATAGGATCAATGAAGTTCTTGTCTGGATGTTTTATCATGGATGACAAAGTAGCCAATGCATCGACAAACGCGTTCTGAATTCTAGGAACATGCCGAAACTCTGTCTTTGTGAACCTCTTTCTCAATTCCTTCACATGGTGTAGATATGGCAATATCTTGGAATTTTTGATAGCCCATTCTCCTTGTACCTAGTGGACAAGCAAATCTGAATCACCGACCACCAGCAGCTCCTGAATATTCATGTCAATAGACATGTTGAGCCCTAGTATGCAGGCTTCATATTATGTCATGTGATAATAGTATACTCCCCATGGCGTATTGAAAGCCGTTTTCTCAGCATCCTCCTCGTCCATCCAGATTTGATGGTAACCGGTGAAACAATTTACAAATGACTGGAGTTCATGTTTGGCACAATTGTCGATTAGGACGTGTATGTTTGGAAGGAAGAAATCATCCTTTGGACTGGATCGGTTGAGATCCCGGTAATCGACACAAACCCTGACTTTTCCATCCTTCTTCGGTACTTGAACGATGTTGGCTAACCATGTTGGGTATTCAACTACCCTAAGGGCCTTGGCATCGATTTGTTTAGTGACTTCCTCCTTGACTTTCAGACTCATATTAGGCTTGAACTTCCGGAGCTTCTGCATCACTAGCGGGCAGATGGGGTTGGTGGGCAACCTGTGATCCACGATAGATGTACTTAGTCCGGTCATATCGTCATATGACCATGCAAATATGTCGTCGTATTCCTTTAAGAATTGTGTGTACTCTTCATTCTCTTACGGTGACAAGTGGATGCTGATGCGAGTTTCTTTGACAGTCTCTGAATATCCCATGTTGATTACCTCAGTTTCATCTAGATTGGACTTAGGCTTATTCTCAAAGTCCTCTACTTCTCTGACAATTTTCTAGGGTATGCTATCTTCTTCTTCTGAATCACTATACTTTTGTTGCGTTGTCTCATTGCATGTCACAGTCATTGGTTCATCAAGACAGGAAATAGTGATGCTGTATAAATAAAGATATGAGAGAAAAAATGGTAATAGTAAATATTGATTTATTGAAACACAAAAACGATTTTCAATAATTTAAACAAGCATTTTGGAACACTGGAGATTTTATTTTAAAGCAGAAATGCAAAAGGAAATCATTCTTAGCAAACAAAGTAAACAACGCTTGTTCAGCCTTGCTACCCCGGGACTCGGCGGGCCCTAGACGGTCTGACAGTCCAATTTCTGAGGAATGATCCCTTGCTCACAGCTTGGATGGTAGGGCCTTCCTACTCCTCCGCCTCGACAATTACACATCAGTCCATATCTTCGTCCTCCAGGAATAGGTTCCTTAAGGCTGCCAATGATTCCTCCTCCTCTGATCCCCATATGTTGTCGGCTTGTTGGAAAGTTTGCTCCAGATGCGGTATAGGTTGCTCCAATGGATAGTAAGGGCCGCGCCATGGTGGCGACCAATCATTGTACTCTTTCCAAGTGTATTGATATCCCAGTCTAAAAGTAGTGCCATGACGCTTCAGCTGTATCGACTTGGAAATGCCCTGTAGATTCTTGTCGAGACCCTTGTTAGGTTCATATCCACTCCAATTCATCATGCTGGCTATCTTGCTATCCCGCCACTTATCTTTATCGATTGCATTGACCTACTCGATGTGATGATAAGTTTCTCCACCAAGCCTTCTTCTACCCTCACTTACCAGGATAGTCAAGCGGTTGTATATGGGGTTGCTCCCATCTCCATGGATAATTACCTCCTGGTGGTTCCACTCAAATTTTACCGTCTGATGCAAAGTCGATGCCACAGCCCCAACGGCGTGTATCCATGGTCGTTCTAATAACAGATTGTAGGACGCGGATATGTCCAACACCTGAAACTCGACATTAAACCATGTAGGTCCCATTTGCAGACAGAGGTTGATCTCTCCAATGGTGGCCTCTGAGACCCGTTGAACGCCTTCACATTCATGGATCTTTCTCGTATCTCGTATAGCCTTTGCCCAACCTCTTTAGTGTTTTCAATGGGAAAATGTTAAGACTGGACCCTCCATCGATCAGAACCCTGGTAATGAAGTAATCCTCACATTGCACGGTAATGTGTAGTGCCCTCTTATGACTCAAACATTAAATTAACAATTCGTCTTTGTGGAAAGTGATCTTGTGACTTTCTAATACCTTCCCTACCATGTTAGCCATCTCTCTGCTTGTGATGTTATTAGGCACATACGCTTCATTCAACACTTTCATTAGAGCACTCCTATGTGCTTCCGAATTTTGCAGCAATGACAAGATAAATATTTGGGTCGGAGTCTTGTTCAGATTATCTATGACTGAATACTCCCTGGCTTGCACCTTCCTCCACAGGTCATCCGGGCCTGTTTCAATGACTGGAGGTCTGTTAGAAGCCTTTTTGCTGGACTCTCCCAAGTGTTCAGGTGTGTAGACCCTTCCGGTCCTACTCGTCCCTTGTGCAGCGCGAGCTTCTTCTATCTTGGTCATTTCTCTTCTTCTAGCTTCAGCTACGTAATCCCAGGGAACAACCTTAGTGTTGAAAGGCGGCGTGGTGGATACTATCACCGTAAGTGGTATGGCTTCCCTAACTTCAAAGGGAATAGGTGTCATGGCAGGTGGCACTACTTCAACCTCAAATGGTGCATGCGTGACTGCAGGTGGTGCTACTTCAAACTCGAACGAGACTGATATGGTTACCTCAACCTCTCCTAACGGTTGTATCTGAACTATAATGGGATTGAGTGTAACGGATAGCTTCTTGGGATCATCGCCTTCTTTGGTTAACCCGATTGATCCCTCTGGGTCCCATTCTTCATCCATTTCTATCACATTGATGCCTTCGCCCCTGTGATCTGGGAGGAGATTATTGCGAACATTAGGAGCAACCTCCTTTGCCTGAATGATTTTATTGTCGATCAATGCCTGTATTTTTTCCTTCAACGAGCGGAATTCATCAATGGTATGTCCCTTCATGCCTGAATGGTATGCACAAGTCTTGTTTGGATTGACCCATTGAGATGTATTATCTGTGGCTTCAGTTGGGATGGGAGTGACGTAACCGGCAGCTTTGAACCTTTCATACAGCTGCTCAATGGGCTCCGCAATGGCAGTATACTGTTTGGGTGGCCTGTGGTCAAAGTTAGGTCGAGGTCTTGGGAAGTTTTGGCGAGTTGGAGGTGACTAAAAATTAAACGGTTGGGAGTTGTATGTGTGATAGGCGGTGGTTGGTTGGGAATATCTGGGAGACGTGGGTTGATATGTAGGTAGAGGTGACGGTTGATAGGTGGGTGGAGGTGATGGTTGATATGTGGGTGGAGGTGCTTAGTATGCAAGTGGAGAGGTTCGATATACGAATGGGGTTTGGGGCCCTTGTGCAACCATTACCGCTCTTATATCCTTCTTTTTGGATATACATCCGGACTGCAGTTCTTTGTTGGTTGCTTGCAGTGCTTCAAAATTTGTGACCATCCCGCTCTTGATACCCTCTTCAATCCTTTCACCCAGCTTGATGATGTCAGAGAATTTGTGATTCTCAATTACCATCAGTCTTTCATAATATTGCGGGTCCTGTGCCCGGATGAAGAATTTGTTCATCTGCTCCTCGTCCAATGCTGGCCTGACTTTGGCCGCTTCCGACCTCCAACGAGTGGCATACTCTCGAAAGGTTTTAGTGGGTTTATTCTTGAGATTCTGAATGTAAAAGACGTCTGGTGAGTTCTCTGTGTTGAACCTGAATAGGTCCATGAAATGTGATACCATACTCACCCAATTAGACCACATCTTAGGATCCTGGCTGATGTACCAAGACAAAGAATCCCCTGTAAGGATCCTCATGAACACTTTCATCCGGATATTTTCGTCTCTTCCAACTCCGACCAGTTTGTCACATTAGGTCCTCAGATGGACCCTGGGATCACCAGTACTGTCAAACATCTCGAACTTGGGAGGTTTGTATCCCTCTGAAAGTTCTACATCAGGTTGTATACAGAGATCTTCATAATTTAATCCTCTGATCCCCTTACCTCTTTCCACGCCTTGAACTCGGCTAGTCAATTTCTTGAGTTCCTCGGCCAGGTTCCTAATGAGCATGTCCTTCTCACTACATTCCGGTGTATAAGAGATAGGTTGAGTGGAGTGAGGTAGGGTCTCCACGTATATGGGGTTATTATGGTGGCCTGGTGCTTGAGCATAGAGGTGATCGTTGGTGGAATTTTGTGGTTCAGGAATGATTGGTATGGAGTTTCGTGGAGTGTGAAAAGTGTTTTGTTGTTATTGTGGTGGGATGGTTTGATTTTGCTGTGGAGTTGTATAGTGGTGAGGTGCAGGAGGACTCTGTGGATGTTTGTTGTGTGTATTCTGGGGTGGTGCGGGGTTTTTAGTGTTCGGGTGGTTGACATCCGGAACACTAAGTGAGAAGGACAAGTTTACTAGGTTCCGAACATGTTCAAGTTCTCCTTGGAGTTTCATAGCCTTTGTTCAAGTTGCGACATAACATCATTCGGGACCTGAGTACCTCGACTGTCAGAAGCCTCTGGATGTTCAACTAGTGTAGTGCTCTCTTTTCGGATGTTATTCAAGTCTTCCATTTTTGCTTTGCCTTTGGGTGGACTAAGAGGAGGAGAAGGTGGAGGTCACCTGGATCTTGTATGATATGCTTATGATGCCAGAATGCACGAACCAACCTTTGGGGAAAGGGAATAATCAAAAGAAAAAGAAAATAATAAAAGGTAGCCAAGTTAGTGTGGATTATGAAAAGAGTATTTGCAGTATTTAAACACGTATTGCAGGAATATAAATGCGCGTCCTAATTTGGGAGCTTCGTTGTGCCCGAGGTAGGACTAGCGACAAGTTGATTTGGAGAACGAAGGAGGACAGTTGGAGCATCCCGGGACCTGATGATAAACTCGTCTGTCAGGAAACATTCGAACATCCATTGCACTTGTTCCTCGGTCAGATTGTCAAAGAATTCCACCCACTCTTTGGCACTTTCTGGCTGAGAAAACCTCTCCGGAATGTAGGTCATCCACTTGGGGCGATGGAAAGCAATATGGTCATTCCAAGCCCTTCGGGGAAGTTCTTAGCGGTATTGGCCCCTTTGAAAATGTTCTAATAACCATAACTGCAGCAACAGATTACACCCCACAAAATGTTTAACCCCTCTTTGACAACGCTCCAAAGCCCGGTAGATGTCAGCCAAGATCATAGGGACAATAGTGTATGTTTGTCCATCGATCCCTTCCATCAAAGTCTGGCGACCATGGCTAGCCTGGTATGAATCATTTCCCTTTTCATCGGGAACACTATCAAGCCCAAAAAGCACACAATAAACACGAACACTCTACGGTGGATGTGACCCAGATATGTGATAGAAAACTCATCATGATAGGTACGGTACGATTTTCTATGACCGTATCTTTCATACAAGTATTCAAAAGGTATGTAGGATTGTTTCAGACACTCCAATTCAGCATTTTTCTTCAACCCCGTCATTTTTCAGAAACCATTTACCCATGCGGTTCTCAGTTACCAACAGCCCAGGGCTTTCCAAAGACAGTCCAGCTAGTCCTCATATTTCCTCTAAGAGTGGTGTTATTTCAATATTCCCAAAGCGGAATACAGCTCTTTCACTATCCCAAAACAATGTTGCGGCCTCAATCAGCATATTGTTTGGCTGGATGTCCAGAAGAGAAGGTAAGTTGCCCAGATGTTTCCTCACGTGTTTCTTATCACTTTAAGGAAGGTCTTCCCACCTGTCTAGGAGCAATTGTGGAATATTGCTGCCCATACCAAATCTGGGGACCTCGTGCCTTATTTTCTGCAAGACAAAAATGGTTAGGACCTTTTCCCCACCAGATTCGACTATTTATACACTTATGATTATCATATTGGCATTTAGTTCTCCAAATTAATGCACAAAATGTGATTGTGTCCATTGGGATTATGAAAACCCCGATGGTCTTTTGGATAAGACTTATCTTAAAGGGTTATTGTGCGGACAACACATTAACCCCTCTAGGTTTGACCATGATGCATGCACAATAATAAGAGTAAGGTTACTATAGGGGTCTAAAAAGGTACCCTCAAGTAGACAACTCGAGGTGGAAAGGCACGAAACCATCGACTTCACCGTTGATCGACTGATTTTTCCGCAAATAAGCCTTTCCGAGTTTAAAGGGTTATATAAATTGGAAGAGCGCAACCACTCACCAAGCGTTGCTATAGGATTTGTTCAGGCACGAGTGGAATATGATATTGAGCATGATTTATACAGCAATAAATAAGCAATACATAACATATTGTCACGTATTTTCACATTATGAAAGCGATAAATACAACAATTATAATTGAAAACAATTACAGAAGAAAACAAAGAAACATGTCAGTTTCGTATTGGAAAAATAAATACTTGAGAAAATAAACAATTAATTTCACATAAAAGGGAAAGGGAAAGGGTGCATGTATTGACAAACTAAGGCACATTTAGACAAATTCACAAAGCGGTTTGTTATGGTAAAATCCTAGAATCCCCAGCAGAGTCGCCATGTTGTCGCGCCCCTTTTTTTCTATCCTTGCGGATAGTCACGATTTTTGACATTATTAGGACAACTCGTTTCCTTTTGGGAAAGGGGTATAAGAATATTGAAGAGTCGCCACCTAATGAATTAAGGTGCGTTAGGACACCTATTACGGGTCATTTATAAAACCAGATTGTATTACCAGAGATTGGGTAAGGGCTTGAAGTTACTTCGAGGGGAAGGTGTTAGGCACCCCTCGAGGTCCACAACGGTGGGTCCTGGCCAAACTTACTTTGTGAATTAGTCAATTAGCAAATAAGAAGTCTAAGAACACATATGTAAAAGGGATAAGGGGGTCCTAAGTTATTTACCTTATAGGATCATATCCATGCAATGCCTAGTAATCACTCCTCAATGAGAGGGGCTACATGTTGCATTAGCGCACAAATCTTCATATCCTTTTACTACCAATTATCCCACCCATTAGCGATTATATGAGCGAAGTTTGATTAACGAACTCTAAGCGTGTTGTCACCCGTCCCTTCCTTGTGGTCTTGGAGGAGTTTAGGACCTCTAGACTTAGGCGGTTCTAGACAATCCTAAGGTGTTAAAAAAGGAAATATCTAGGCGACAACAAATAACACATAGGATAATCAAACAGGGGGGAGCAGTTAAGGGGCTCATGTTTACCTCCGCATGTATAGGAAAATAAGCAGCACGCCTCAAACACAGAGTTGGGTAATTTCAAAGAAGTCCTAGCACAGGATATCTTGATGAGCATCAAAACACAGAATATGCAACATTGTTTTAAAACTAAGTGGCAGGGTCCTAATCAGTTTGCCTACTGATTTTAAAACATGTAGACTTAAGCAGTTTATAAATAATCAGGGCACAGCTTCTCAATTTTATATAAGAAAGTTAATTACCTAAGGCATGCCTAGGCGTGGGACTATACGTAATCACAGTTATAGGTTGTTTAAACAATTTTGAAATTTTTCGGCCTATAAGCATGCTGATCTCGGTGATAAAGATTATAACAAGTGTTTTATACCAATTTGTATTAGAAACATGATACCTATGCATGAGGCCATTTTTAAAACCTTTCATAGACGGTTGTTTGTTTAGTCAAAATAGACATTGTTCAAAATAGATGCAAACAGATTCCCTAAAACAGGATATCTAATGCACACCGGGATGACTATATTTTATTAGTCAGTATTATTTAATAGAAGGATTTCTAAGTGACAATACTTATGCAGAACCAGAAATTGAGTAGTGATCTGTAACATGCAATATGCTGAAACAATAAACGTGAATACCCTAAAAACAGGATGTCTAATGCACAGGTTTAGCCTGGTTTTAATGCAAATAACATAGCAATCCTAGAACATGATTTCTAGTGCATATTACAGACATAAAACATGATTTCTACAGCAGATTTGCACAATGTAGATCCTAAAGCATGATTTCTACCCAACGTTATCCCACAGAATCATATAATTACCCGCCCTTTTCACTACCACCCCAATATTTGTTTACAATGAATTATTACAAACCAGGATTATGTAATCTACATAAATGAAATATGAATTAAACTATAGGGAGCCTGATGCCGGCCCAAAGCAAACCTGGGGGTACCATGCCTTCAGTGGTAGTCTCAAATGCCAAGAATCTCATTGCCAATTTGTGTCCAGATGTGTCAGAGTTCCCTAAGGACCTCAAGGATCCCAGGCAGTGCTCACACCCAGACTATTCAAAATAGGGACTAATTATGTGCAGTGTGAAAGGGCCAGCCTAGTGTGCCAGAGTTCAAAGAAATCTCAGTGGATCCCAATGCAGTACACACACTGGAGGGGCAGACCAATTGACCTAAGATTAAAGTGAGAGTGCTTGACATAGTTTTGAAAGTTTTAATGAAAAACAGTAAAGAGATGACTCTAGGAGTAAAAAAATTTCTGAAATACAAACTAGTTTAGTAGAAAAGCAGTTTGAGAAGAGTATTAAAACACTTTGAAATCAGCAGAAAAACAAATGGTCATAACACATCCAGATTCAGAAACACTCAACAACCAAATTTCACATAGGGATAAAGGGGTTGGGGACACATAGAATGCTTATTAAGGGAATACATGACAAGGTTCAGGGAAACACCTAAACAGCAAAATGGATAGAGCACTCAAGAGCTTTATAGAATGGTTAAGTCAGTTATAATGGTAAGTAATTGATACATAGAGCAAGGATTACAGTGAAGCCATGTTGAAAGAAATTAAACACTGGATAGGATCAAACACACAACTAGAGTTACCTTAAGAGACTAGATAACTTAATATGATCTCATCAAAAGAATAGGCAAGGAACTTAAATAAACATGTTAGACAAGCATCACACAAGCATTAATAGTTTAGGCATGCTAATTGAATATTGAACAAAACAAGATTTAGACATGCTAGATAAAGCAGTAAACAAGCAATTATGGTTTAGACATACTAATTGCATATTGAACAAGACAGAATTAGACATACTAAACAGTAAACATGAACAAGAATGGAACTCATAACTGATGAACTAAGACAGTAATGAAACACACAAAGTCATACGTTTCAAAATTAAACTAAGACATACCAGTTAAGGAAGAGAGCACAAGATGTAAAGCAGGTGCAGTTCAATATCTAGTCTTGGCTTATAGCCGGCTAGGTCAGTGAATATTACAAGTAACAGAGAGGAAAAAAAGAGTTTTGAGTGCATGTGTGTGTTTTTGAACCAATGTTCGTGTCTAGAAGTGAAATAGGGGGGGGGAGTATATATAGTAGTTAGGAGCAGAACATAATAAGGTAAACGAAATCATCACTCAGTAATTAAGGAAATCCTGTAATCAATTACACACAAAATCATCATAGTTTTCCCTTAATTAAGGGTAATTACCCAACAGTAAAGGACATGAGATATTAAAGGAAAGAAAATCAAATCAGACGTAAGTAGAGAGGTAAATAAGCAGGAGTCTAATTAAGGAGATAATCGTGAAGAATCATCAAATATCAAAGGTGACTGAATAAGGTAAGAAGAATAATTAAAGTCACAAACAAGGGAATTAATCAAGGATGATGCACATAAGTATTAACATAGCAAATCAGTAAATCAAAATTCAAAGTAGTACTGATTTATGGGGAGGAAAATATCAGTTTCCACAAATAGAAAAATAGGCTAAATAAAATTTTATAAACACACCAAAATTAACCAAAAATTGACTCAGAATCTCTAATAGAAATGAACTAGGGTAAAAATCACAAGACACTGAATTAGACCAAGGGGAAATAATGAATGTCGAAGCACAAAACAAAACAATGCAAGTAATACGGAAAACTCATAATCGAAGTAGAACATTTCGAAAATTAGGATTTTAGCATAAATCGACTAGAGTTTAAGCAAACTTAGCATAAATCGGTCAAAAGCACCTAAGAATAGACCATTAAACATTCAAAAATCAGAAAACCTTTGAGAAGATGACTTTCAGTAAACCCTAATTTTAGAAAAACGAAATATCAGTTGAAAAACCAGAAATCTTTCAAGGAAGCATGTGAGATGGGTTCGATTCATCTCAGATCTGAAAAGATTGGAGACTAAAAATTAGGGTTTTTAGAAGTACAACAGAGACGAGATCATAGACTTAGGAAGCCATGGATTTGAAACGAAAATAAGAGGGTTTTTACTCAGAGTCGAGCCAAATGGCCTGAAATAGGCGAGAAATCCCAAAGGTGCCCAACAAACCTTCCTATGTCCCTTGAAATCTCTTCAAGGATCGAGGAGATGAAGATACCATAGCACATAGGAGGTCATTAGAGGCCTGAGGTGGTGAAGAACCACCATAGCACGACAGTAGGCTGGTGACGGCGAGGGGAGATTAGGATTTGCTAGAGAGCGTTTGAGAGAGAAAGGGAAGAGTGACTGCGGGGGAAGGGGTGAAAATGATTAGGGTTAGGGGGGTATTTTGGTTTAATTATGGTAGGAGGATCCTGGAACATTGATCAAAATGATCAACGGCCAGGATTGGATAATGAGGTTGGGTCGGGCAGCCTAGTATTGGGCTTAAGGTCTTTTGGGCTAATTTATAAAGTTATTGGGCTGGTTAACTTAGGCTAAAATTGAAATAAAAGGGGTTGTTTATTAAATACCCAAAATAATTGATTAAAAATATTTTGTAAAATAATTACTAATTATAAAAAATGATTTTCATGCATAGAAATATTTAAAAAAATGTTATTTAGTATTTTTAAAAATGCAATGGACTAATTTCTAGTAAAATAACACAAAATGCATGCATGGGCTATAATTGCAAAATTATTGCAATTATAACCAAAAGGCGCTAATTTGGCTATTTATGAAATAATTTAGACTTAATAGGACCATAAATAGTAAAATTAAATCAAGAAATGCTTTAAAATCATTTGTGATGTCAATTTATAATTATTTACATGAAATAAAATGCTAGGGCAAATTGATTTAAATTGTGGAAATTATAAAAAATGCCAATTGATGCTGGTGCATGATTTTGAAGATATATATACTTTTTAAAAAATAATTTTAGAAAAAATTGGGGTATCAACAACGACCATAGAACTCGGGACTTCCAACATCTTCGCGAGGACGTGGCGACATTGTTAAAGAATGGCCATCTTAGAGAGTTTTTAAGTGATCGCGCGAAAAGAAATTATGGTAGGAGCCGGGATAATGCGGATCCCTCAAAGACAGCAATGGGGTTACCTTGGATGACACTCAACATGATCTTCAGTGGTAGCAAGGTCAATGGGGTAATGTTTTCGGCAGCAAAAAAGACAAAAATATCTGTGAGTCATGGCCAGGGGGTTCAGATGTCTTGGATGACGACATCACCTTCACGGAAGAAGATGTTGATGGACTTCTCTTACCACACAATGACGCACTGGTAATTTCACTTATTGTATTAGATTTCAAAATTAAGCGTGTTTTTATTGACCCAGGAAGTTCAACCAACATCATACAATAGAGAGTTTTGGAGCAAGAGAAGTTAACCGGTTACATCAATTCGGAAACAAAGCTCCTAGATGGCTTCAATTTGACAAGTGTGACGATCCGAGGAAATATTCTTCTACCCACTCACGCTGAAGGTATAACAAAAACCACCATGTTCGAAGTGGTGGATGGTGACACGTGTTACAATGTAGTCCTTGGAAGGTCGTGGATACACGAGATGAAGGTTGTGCCCCAAACGTATCATCAGTTGTTGAAGTTTCCAACACCTAAAGGGATCAAATAGATAAGAGCAGACCAACCGGAGGCAAGGGAAATGAACGTCATAACCATTTCCAGCAGCAAGGACAAATAATCCAACAAATAGCAATTATAGGAACCAATGCCTTCTCCCCTTATGAATGAAGATGATAAAGGTGAAGAGTCATCGAAATCCTATCAAGTTCCGAGGTCTTTTCAGGTACTGGAGGAGAATAATGCGACCAAATCAACTACAGAAGAGATCGAACAAGTGGCATCTTTCGAACAAAATTTTGAAAGAAAATTTCATTTAAAAACAAGGTTAAATATCTAGCTCAAGTTAGAGTTTATAAATTTTCTTAAAGCTGACAATGACTACTTTGCGTGGTTGCACTCAGATATTACTAGTATCCCATTAGAGTTAGAGGTCAACAAACTAAGTATGGATCCAATCATCCCAGCGATCAGGTAAAAGAATCTTCAGATAGTAAAGGTCAGGAACAGGTTTGTTAAAAAAAGGTAACTCGACTAATTCAATATCAGTTCAATCAGGGGTTAAAGTATTCGGAATGGAAATCCAACGTTGTTGTAGTACCTAAAAAGAATAACAAATTTAGGACCTATGTAGACTATAAGGATTTAAACAAGGCGTGCCCCAAAGACTCGTTCTTGTTGCTGAATAGCGATAAAATGATTGATGCTACAACAGGGCACGAGCTATTGAGTTTCATTGATGCTTATTCTAGGTATAATCAGATCAATATGAACCCGGAGAATCGGGAAAGACTTCTCTCGTGACAAACTCTGGCATATATTGCTATAATGTGATGCCTTTTGGGCTTAAAAACTTTGGAGCCACTTATGAGAGGCTCGTTAATCAAATGTTTGAGAATCAGATAGGAAAACGATGGAAGTATATATCGATGACATATTAGTTAAGTATTTAAATGCATGAGATCATCTGAAACATCTCCAAGACATTTTTTACATTCTATGGAAGTACAACATGAAACTCAACCCGAAGAAGTGTGTCTTCGAGGTTAGCTTCAAAATATTATTGGGGTATCTGGTCTCATAGAGAGGAATTAAGGTAAATCCTGATAAAATCAAATCCATCGAGGACATACCAATTGACAAGTACAAAGGAAAAGCAGAGGTTGGCCGACAGGTTGCGGCTCTCAGCAGATTCATCTCAATGTCCTCGAAAAAATGCCACCACTTCTTTTCACTTATGAAAAATAAGAATGACTTCGAATAGACCCCGAAATGGAAACAGGCACTAAAGGACCTAAAAAGGTACCCTTCTAGCCCTCCGTTATTGTCAAAACCGAGGGAAGGCGAGAAACTACTAATTTATCTAGCAGTTTCGGAAATAGCGTTATGTGTTGTTTTGGTCTGAGAAGAAGAAGGTACACAATTTCCTGTTTATTACATTAGTAAAATATTATCAGGAAGGGAGACTCGTTATCCACACCTCATAAAGTTGGCCTTAGCTCTCGTTGTCGCCTCTCGAAAACTTAGGCCTTATTTTCAGTGTCACCCAAAATCCATTGTGACAACCTTTCCCTTAAGGAATGTCCTTCACAAACCTGAGTTGTCAGGTCGTTTGGATAAGTGGGCAGTCGAAGTTAGAGAATTTGACATTTAATATAAGCCAAGGAATGCAATTAAGTCATAAGTTTTGGCCGATTTCGTGGCCGATTTCATTCCGAGATTAATCCCCTTGACTGCTAAGGAAGCAGCGCTGGTGTCGGGGATGACATCGGGAGTTTAGACCTTGTTTGCGGATGGAGCCTCCAATGAAAAAGGCTTCTGTCTCGGGGTAGTTTTAATCACACCCTTGGGGAAGGCCCTAAGGTAGGCCATTAGAACTGTACCATTAACTAATAATGAAAATGAGTACGAGGCTTTGGCTGCAGGACTTGAACTAGCTCGGGAGATAGGTTCAGAGTTCATCGAGATAAAGTGCGACTCCTGGATGGTGGTAACCCAAGTGTATGGGATTTTTGACATAAAGAAGGAAAACAAGCAATAGTACTTGAACAAAGTTCATGCATTACTTGCACGATTCAAAGAATGGTCGATCATTCACATCCCGAGGGAGGAAAATGTGGAAGCAGATGCGTTGGCCAATTTGGGATCATCCACAGATATGAAGGATCCGATTTTGGAATGGTCGTCCAATTGTTGCATTCAGTGTTAGAAGTGGACGACTACTACAAGGTAAATTCAACCAACTTAATTTGGGACTACAGGACCGAATTCATTGAATATCTCAGACATGGAAAGTGACCCAAAGACCTAAAAGCATCCCGGGCACTACGAACCAAAGCAGCTCGTTTTTGCCTTATTGATGGACAGTTATATAGGAGATCGTTCCAAGGTCCACTGGCTCGGAGTTTAGGGCTCTCGGAGGCAGACTACGTGATGAGAGAAGTCCAGGAAGGATTTTTCAGGAACCACTCTGGTGCATACTCATTAGTTCTCAAATTATTTAGGGCTGGCTATTACTGGCCTCGGATGGAACAAGACATAAGGACATTCGTGTAACTGGTAAGCATCTATGGCTTTTGCAATTTCATTTCTTGTCGTTTGAATTCTTGCTCTGCACATCTATATCTTTTGAATTTTTATGAACCAACATGGTATTGTATACTTTGAAACTCTTCATGAGGCTCTATGCTTTCCAATAATAGAATTTGCCTATTTGTTTGTCATGATTCTATTTCTTGATTCTGTTTACTCCAATGTATATGTTTAATGTTTATTATCATTGCTTATTTTGAGTTAATCTTCTTGCATTGTTCTGTACTTTTGCGAAGAGTCGAGTCAAGCCCATTGTCCTAATTGTTGATGAACCATTCATGTATAACTTAATGCTTTCCTAGAGTTATCTATTGAACCTGTTAATTAGCCAAACATGATTCCTTTCTACTTAACATGTTCATCATGATTTGTTCAACTCAGTGTTGTTTAACCTGCCTAATACCTTTAGAAAATGCAATATATAGCCCCTTCTCCTATATGTGATTGAGAACTAGTGTCCTGTTAATCTGAAGTTTAATATGCTCTCACCTATCATAAGTTCTGATATTATTTCTGAACTTTGATATTGTAACTGACACTCAGCATTTTAAAGTTGCCTCATTCAACTTAGTACCTGATCATGAACCTGTTATGCTATACTACTCTTACTAGGCTCTCATGTTATACCTCTATCGTATTCCTCATTTGTGATTGTCTATGACTCTGCTATGTTCTTATGTCAAGTTTTCTTTAGCCAAAGCCTGGACAAGTCCTGACATATGCTTGAGTTCTGAATTATGGCATTGTATGTGGTTGTCCTAAGTAGATATGCCGATGAAGTCTTTTTAGTGTTTGAATGTGCTTAGCATGCCACTCCTATTCTTTGTGAATAATTTTTCACGTGTGAACTTATGTTGTATCCTATGTAAAACTTCCATTTGTTGAAAATGAGTCCTACTGACTCTCCTAGTTTTTTCATTTTTTTGACTCAATCAATTCTGTTACCTTGATTCTGAAACATCAATATGTTTTACATGAATCCAATTAGTTGTCATACAATCCTGCCTCTATGAAGGAATGCTTCAAGTTTGTTTTTCTATATGTGTTCCATTAACTTGTTTCGTCAAGAGGATGATCTATAACTGTCGGGTTGGTACGAGTCCATGTGTGACCTTTGGGCCGTGCAAGTGAACGCGCTCTCATGTTTGGGATATGTTTTGTTCTGGGCTTGCAATTCGTGTTAAAGAAGTCAGTGGAAGGCCCAGTCGGTACTCAGTTACTTTGTTTCGGTCTGTTTCTAGGTCTGCAGTTATTTTTTATTTAATGTTTGTAATTGTATTCATTATCCAACTCTAATAATTTGTATACTAAACAACTGTGGAATTAATGAATTGGGGAATCAGGTACATTCTAATGCTTGCATAAAAGGGTAGAAAACATGCATATAGGGTCTACGTGGTCTTTTTGTTGTTTTCTTCAGCAAGCCATATATGCTATTTAGTTTCATGTGTTGTACATGAATAGAAAGCATGCCTATGGGAATCGTGCACACACTTTACCTCATTTGTCAAATATGCTACATTTGTTTCCATGTCTACTATCCAACACTCATAACATGTTTATATGATGCAACAATGTAATGCCTTCACTTAATTAGATATCATGACTATAGGGTCAAATAATTAATGAGATGCCTCTATTATTTCCCTTTATACTGCCTCATATATATGATATGCCTATAAGAATTAAGTTTTACAAAACCAAGTCTAATTGTCAACTATTAGAAATCATGTCGATAGGATATTGTCACCTGCTTAGAACGAATGCCTATAGGGATAAATGAACGATCCTGCATTCAGAACTACTTCATTGCCAGACGCAAATAATTTAGAGATAATTTCTAAGTGATTCTATTACTTACCTAGATATCATGACTATAGGATTCTCTAATAGAACTATGTATTAACCAAAAAATAGCTACTTCATCAAAACATGTCTCTTAGGAATCCTACCTGTTGAACTTAGTGTTAACTACTGAATTGCTTAGTCACATAGAAACCATGCCTATAAAGTTGAACAACATAGCACGTCACAATTCTGAACCTACCAATTATAGTTCCTGTCTCCCTAATTCTAAACCCAATATAATTATTTGCCTAATTGACAATGTGCATTTTATGCTTATATGAGGAGGTGAACTTGCGCCTTTGGTGTTGATTATGTGTAGTCTTATTTGTTTTTATTGCGCGCCTAGTTTTTCTCATTTTTGAGTAGCCTAAGAAAAGTCTTGAACTACCAAAGTAGTAGGTCCAAAACCTCCTGGACCATAGGCATGGGACGGGTAAAGCATACATAGGGTACGATTTAGAATTGAATTAGAGCGCTTTAGGTAAACAACTTTAACAAAGTAATTGGCTAGCAGGGTATGATAGTCTATGACCGCTAAATAATATGAGCAACTCCTACCTTAAGCATGTTGCGAAGTATTATTTATGTTGCACAGGATAATCTTTAGGCTAAAAAGAATTGGGACCCTCCCCCTTTTCTTTATGTACTTATTACTTAGTCATTCAACTTATGCGAATGAAGTTATATCCTTGTAGTCATTAAGATTTTACCAATACTCACATTTTTTAATAAGACTCTTCGACTTCTAAATTTCACATTATTTATTTGATCACCTAGCTTAACTATAGAATCCACAGTCTCAAGTTCGGTCGTGACCCATAGTTGTGGACCTCGAAGAGTGCCTAATATCTTCTCTTTGAGGTGATTTAATCCCTTACCCGATCTATGGTGACACAGACTAGTCAAAAAGAGTTATTTACAAAAAGGTACCCTGAATCACATGAAAATTGTTAGGTGGCAACTCTTCTCTTTTAAAACCTCCTTTAAAAGAGTTGTCGTATGTCAAAATCCATTTTCGCGAGAAAACTGGGCACTGCAGTATGACAACTCTGCTGGGATACTTAGGATTTTACAATAATGAACTTGACCTATGCGGATTACTATCTTTTATTTTTCTTTATTTGTTCTAAAACTGATATTACATGCACATCCCTTCCCTTATTCACCTTTATTTGTTAAAATTTTGCTATGAAATACACATCCCTTACCTTATTCATCTTTATTTGTTAAAAATATGCTATGACATGCACATCCCTTTCCTTACTCTCCTTTATTTGTATAAATTTGTTGTGACATCCTTTCCTCTATTCTCATTTGTTTGCTGCGACAACTCTTCATCTATTTTCATCTTGTCTAAGACTACTTCCCTACCTGCTTCATTACGTTCTCGCACATTTTCATGAACCAAATTGACTTCTTTCTTTTGTCATTTTTTTCCCTCTTATTTTCATGTTTACTTTCTCTATTTGATTTACTACTTTTTTTATGTATTTTTATCGGGCATACTCTGAAATGTGTCATTATTTCAGCATAAAGCATGCTCCGCATCATACTCCACTCATACCATCTATCAACATAGAGGCACTTGATGAGTGTCTGGCCCTTCCTGAAATCACCCTTTTTGAAACCGGAAAGGCTTACTTGCGGTAGACTAGTCGATCAGCGGGGCAATCGATGGTCCCGTATTTTTCCCTCTCAAGTTGTCCACTTGGGAGTACCAGTCTAGACTCTTCTAGAAACCCTACTCCAATTTCAAAATGCACATGCAACATGCTAAACCTAGTACGGGCTAAAGAGTTGTTAATGTAACAGCCCGCTAAGACGAACTTTGTCCAAAGTCCAACGGGATTTCCACAATCGCAATGGACATTATCATATTATGTGCAATACTAGGAGAAAATGTGTCAACATGTTGATCATTATTGCGTAAGTAGTAAAATCTGGAGGGGGGAAAACGGATAACTTTTGTTTGTTTGAATGAAGCACGAAATCCCCAGGTTCGGTATGGTCCAAAATATCTCACCTTTTCTACTTGAATGGTGGAAATACCTTTCACCTTGCGACGAATATCATGTCCGGAGACTACTTGGTGGCCTGCCATCCTTGCTAAACATTCAACCAAATAGGGAATTGCTTGAGGCCTCTACCATTTTCTAGGATGAGAAAAGAGCTATTATTTGATTTGGCAATATAGAAATGACTCCTCTCTTAGAAAAAAATAGGAGGTTTCGCGAAGTTGCCATAGGATAGTCCGCGATTACTGGTACCAGAGAATCGCACTCCCCACAATTTTCTTGAAAATGTGGGGTTTTAAGAAGAATGATGAGTTGCTCTATCTAAAGAAATGATACATCCCTTTTGAATTTCTTTACGAGAGTTATGGGCATAGGAATTCGTATCGTCTTCACCATGATGAACTTTCCATTACTTCCTTTGATTGGGTGCGCCGCCGTGTTTATGTGTTCGCCGTTTGCTTCTTGGGCTGTTGATATTTCCAATGAAAGGAGGAAGGATTCATACTCGCTTAGCCATGGTCTCTAGGACCTTGATGGAGGGAATCGAGGGATAAACTTATACCAGCATCCCTATGATCTTAGCTGAGATGTATTGCGCTATAGATTGGTGCAAGTAGGGAACTGGACACTTTGAGGGTTGTAATCTGTTGTTGCAAGTCTGGCTGCTAAAACACTTTCAGAGAGGAGAATACTGTCAAAAGATTCTGCGACGACCACCGAATGACTACATACCAACCACCACCCAAAAAACATGACGTTTATCCCAGGCAGGTTTGCACAGCTTGGAAATGCTATAAGTTGGGTGCGTTTCTTCAGCAATCTGATAAACGAGCAGGTACATTGGATGTTTGCATGGTTTCCTAGTAGTGAGTTCATCATCAGGTCAGGGGAGACTACTCATTTGGTACTGATCAGGGTTGCCAAGAAATTATTCTTACGCTCCTATAAGGGTAACAAGTCATACCTCGGGTTTCCAACATGGTCCAGTACAAAGCAGACTTCAAGGGATATGTCATTCCATTCAAGTTTGAGGCGCAACATATATTGAACCAAAAGGTCATCATAGAAGGAGAAATTATCGAGCCAGATAGGTATCACGTGGTCATACATACTACTATCTATCATGGTTGGTGGACAATGTAGCAAGGACGTCGAGCCAAGAGTCAATCTAAAGGATATGATCATAGATGAAGTAACTGAGGCACAAGTTAAGTAGAAGAGGCTACAGAAAATGGTGTTCGAGACCGAAGCTAAACATATGGAGCAGCACAAAGTGAACATGGAAGCGATAAGGGAATGAAAGGAGATTGCCACTAAGTCAACAGAAAGATCGAAATATTTGGAGCAAGGACTAATGGAGCTAGAAGGGAAGATGAGAAAGAGACTCTCGGATTGTCAAGGCATGAACAACGATGAAGGAGGAAACCTGACAAAAGCTTACTTACTGTTGGATATGCGCAATCTGGGAAACCTTATTGATGGGGTCGAAAGCGCCAGGCATGGAGAAGGTCCTTAAGGGACTTGATGTTCTTTACTGTTTTCTAGCTTATATTAGATTTCGATGTAATAAGGCTTAATGCCATTAGAGACTTTAATATTAATGTCAATTCAGTGATATTTTGTTTTGTCTTATTGTCGCATTAATGAAATGAAGCAAAGTTGGCATTAATTTTATCCTAGTCTATGTGTCGCTAAGGCCTACCTCAGACGTAATGAGGTCCCCAAAATTAGGACGCAAATTATTGCATGACTTTGTGAAACATGTTAAATGGTGCAAACATTTTTTTGTTTACACCTTACTAACTTGATTACCTTTTACTTTTTCTATTCTCTCTTGATTGTTCCCATTTCCAAAGGTTGGTTCGTGTATACTGGCATCATCAGCATACCACACTAGATCCAGAGGTCCTCCACCTCCTCCTCCACCTAGCGATTCGAAAAGGAAAAATAAGGGAAATGGAAGATGGATGATTTAAGCATCAGGAATGACAATGCTACTATGGAAACAAATGTGGAAAATTTAGACAGTAGAAGTACTCCAGGGCAAAACGAGTTGGTCTCACGTTTAGAGCAGAAAATGCTTGAACTACAGGGCGAAATCGAGCAGGTCCAAAATCTGGCAAACCTCTCCCTCACTCTCAATGTTCCTGACATCAACTGACAAAACTCGATTACCTAGAACAAAACACCACCACAAAACCAAAATCCTCCACCAAATCCTCCTGCACCACACCAATATCATTATCCCGCACTTCCCCATAACCTTAACCCACCACAAATGTCGACCCCTCAACTACACCACCATCATCCAACTCAATACCCGCAAACCACTACTTATTACATCCCCCCAAAATGCGCTGTAGTCCGCTCCCGATCCCCAAAACTCGACCAATGACCACCCATATACCCAAGTTTCAGGAACTCATCAAAGGAACCTAATATATGTGGGAACCTTAACCCCTACCCGCATCAAACTCTATACATACCCGAGTCAACTGAGAAGGACCTGCTCGTCAAAAACAAGGTGAAGGAACTCAAGAAAGTCGCAGGTAGAGTCCAGAGTGTTGAAGGTCTAAACTATGAGGACCTATGTATTAAGTCGTATGTGGAACTGTTGGAGGGTTACAAACCTCCCAAGTTCGAAATGTTCTATGGTACCGGTGATACGAAGACGCATCTAAGAACATATATAGCGACAAGCTTGTGGGAGTGGGCAACAATAAGCAAATCCGCATGAAACTGTTCATGCGAATCCTTACATGAGATGCTTTGTCTTGGTATATCAGTCAAAACCCAAAGAAGTGGTTAGTTGGGTGAGTATGGCATCATATTTCATGGATAGATTCGGGTTCAACACAAAAAATGCACGAGATATTTTCTACATTCAAAACCTCAAGAAGAAGCCGACAGAAACCTTCAGCGAGTATGCTACTTGTTAGAGATCAGAGGCCGGAAAGGTAAGGTTAGCACTTGAAGAAGAAAAAATAAACAAGTTCTCCAACACCATCAAGTTAGGAGAAAGAATAGAAGAAGGAATTAAGAATGGGATGGTGACCAACTTCGAGGCACTCAGGCCACGAATAAAGATTTTCAAATTCGAAGAACAAAGAAGTGGGTACCGTGATGGTAGCCCAATCCCTAAGTATCCCTTTACATACCAAACACATCCACCCATTTATCAACCCTCATTCCCTAAATACCAATACCCAGCCACCTACCATACCTACAGCACTCAACCTGCATATTACCATCACCTTCACCCGCAGTTATGTCCAAATTATGATCGCAGACCTCCTAGACAATACACCCCAATTGTTGAACCTATAGACCAACTGTATGAGAAACTAAAGGTTGCTGGTTATGTTACCCTTATTCTTGCTATTGTTGTGGAAAATCCCTCCCAGTCGATCAACCTAAACAAATGCTTATCATTCAGGCATGAAAGGTCATACCATTGAGGAGTGTCAAACGTTGAAAGACAAGATTCAGACGATGATCGACACTACGGTTATACAGGCAAAGGAAGTTGCACCAAAATGTTCGCAAGAACCTTCTCTTGGATCATAGAGGTGAGTGAGTGAATGTGATAAAAACTAACGAGGAATGGAATCAGGAAGGGTCAATTGGAATAATCTGAGAGGGACACGCTCCTAAAATATCTCCAGTTACCTTCACGCTAATAGTGGTACAAACCCAGGCACCATTTCAAGTTAAGATAGCTACACCCTTCACTGTGATGGTATCTCACACGCCATTTTACAAGTCTGATGTCGTCCCATGGGATTATGTTGTGGAAGCAAGGAGAAAGGGAAAAGCCAAAATGGAAGAAACAGGTGTCACGCAAGGTATGACTAGAATAGGTAGAGTTTACACATCTGAGAAACTGGGAGGAATGAGCAAGGAAGTTGCACCTAATCCGCTTGAAGGAGTTCAATGGATCTTGGAGAGCCACTATTGGAGAAATTAACCTCAATCTACAGATGGGTCCGACTTGGTTTGATGTCGAGTTTCAAGTGCTAGATATATCTTTTATTTACGATCTATTGTTGGGACGGCCATGGATACATGCAGCCGGGCTAGTGACTTCAACTCTGCACCAGGATGTGACGTTTGAGTGGAATCATCAGGAGGTGATCATCCATGTAGATGGAAGCAACCCCATCTACACCAACCAGACCGTTCCAGTCGTCAAAAATAGAAGGAATCTGGGTGGAGAAACATAACATTGTATTGAACAGGTTAACACAGGTGAAAATGACAGAAACAAGATAGAAAGCATATTGTTGTGGACGGGGTATGAACCAGGCAAGGGTATCGGCAAAAAGCTTTAGGGGATCACCAAACACGTGCAACCACAGTACCATGGCATGACTTTTGCACTCGGATATAAATACACATGGAAAGAATATCAAGAATGGACACCACCATGGCGTGCTCCTTATTATCCACTAGAACAACCCGTACCACCTCTGCACCTTACATTCCATCAGGCTGACATGATGTGGGGATCCGAGGAAGATGAGGTTTTGGCTGGCATCAGGAAGCTATTCCTAGATAAAGAAGATATGGACTGCAGTGCTATTATTGAGGAGGAGGAGGAAGACCTTACCATTTAGACCAGGGAAGAAGGAGTTGTTCTCAAGAACTGGACCGCTGCACCATCCTTGGCTCGTCGAGTTACTGGGTAGCCTAGAAAATTAGCATTAATTGTTTTCAAGTTTTGAGCATTTAAGACATTTTCTAGTATTTTGTTTTGAAATATTTACTCGAGCCATCGAGTTGTACTTGTTGACGTTTTTAAATCTTATTAAAGAATTACTGCTTTTCATAATTATTATTATCTTTCTACATTCTTTCAGCGTGATTATTACATATCCTGATGAACTCATGACTGTGCCATTTAATGAGACAATACAACATAAGGACAATGGTTTAGAGGATGTGGAAGATGATATAATACTTGAGGAAATCGTCAGAGAAGTAGAGAACTTTGAAAACAAACCGAAGTCTAATTTGTAGGAAACTGAGGTTGTTAACTTAGGGGATTTTGAAACGGTCAAGGTAACACATATAAGCATTGATCTATCACCGTCAAAGAAGGAAGATTATCAGATTCCTAAAGGAATATGAAAACATATTTTCATGGTCCTACGATGATATGATTAGTTTAAGCTCATCCATAGTAGCTCACAAACTACCCATCAATCTTATGTGTCCACCAGTAAAGCAGAAGCTCAGAAAAGTCAAGCCGGATATGAGTTAGAATATAAAAGAGGTGGTCACCAAGCAAATCAAAGCCAAGGTTCTCTGAGTGGTTGAATACCAGGCTTGGTTGGTCAACATTGTGCCAGTTCTGGAGAAAGATGGAAAAGTTAGAGTATGTGTCGATTACCGAGACCTGAATAGAGCAAGTCCTAATGAAGATTTTATGCTTCCCAACATACACACACCGATTGACAATTGTGCCAAGCTTGAGCTCCGATCCATTAGTGGATTTCTTCGTAAGATAGCATCAGATCTAGATGGATGAAGATGATGCCGGAAAGATAGCCTTTATCACACCATGGGGATATGTTGTTACAAAATGATGTCGTTTGGTTTGAAGAATGCTGAAGCCACCTACAGTAAGGAAATAACGACCATCTTCCACGACATGATACACAAGGAAATAGAGGTGTACGTGGATGACATTATCATCAAATCTAAAAGAAGTTCGGGTCACATAGCAGACCTGAAGAAATTCTTCGATCGACTTTGAAAATATAATTTGAAGTTGAATCCTGCAAATATGCCTTTGGATTCCATGCTGGAAAGTTGTTAGGATTCATCGTCTGTCGTCGAGGTATTGAGTTAGACCCATCAAAATTTAAAGCTATCCAAGACCTGCCGCCTCCAAAGGATAAGAAAGATGTGATGAGTTTTCTAGGGCGCCTTAATTACATCAGGCGCTTCATAGCACAATCAACTGTGATATGTGAGCCAATCTTCAGAATGCTAAGTAAAGATGCTGCAATGAGTTAGACTGAAGAATGCCAGAAGGCCTTCGACAAAATAAAGGAGTATTTATCTAAACCGCCCGTTCTGGTCCCAACACAACTGGGAAGACCTTTGCTGCTTTAATTGCCCGTGTTAGATAGGGCTTCCAGTTACGTTCTGGGACAACATGATGAAATTGGAAGGAAAGAGCGGGCGATATATTATCGGGTCATGAAATTCACGCCTTATGAAGCCCGGTACTCTTTGTTGGAATGCACGTGTTGTGCTTTGACATGGATAGCTCAAAATCTGAGACATTATTCTATGCATACACTACATATCTCATATCAAGGATGGATCCGCTAAAATACATATTTCATAAACACATCCCTACGATTAAGTTAGCAAAGTGGCAAATATTGCTGAGTGAGTTCGACATCGTCTACGTACCTCATAAGGCAGTTAAAAGGCAAGCATTGGCAGATCATTTTGCAGAAAATCCCGTAGACGTGGAATACGAACCATTGAAAACATATTTTTCGGACGATAAAGTGTTGTTCCTAGGAGAATATATCACCGAGGCTACGATGGTTGGAGGATGTTCTTCGGCAGAGCAACAAACTTCAAAGGAGGCATCAGAGCTATCTTAGTATCAGAAACCGGTCAACACTATCCAGTATCCGCAAAAGTCAGGTTTCCATGCACCAACAATATGGAAAAATATGAGGCCTATATTCTGGGACTCAAATTGGCCGTTAACATGAACGTTCAGGAGCTGTTGGTAATCGGAGATTCAGATTTTTTAGTGGATCAGGTTCTAGGGAGATGGACTATGAAGAACACCAAAATATTGCCATATTCGCACTGTGTACAAGAGCTAATAAGGATGTTCAAAAAGATAGAATTCAAATATTTTCCAAGGATTCGGAATGAGTTCGCATATGTATAAGCCACTTTGTCTTCCATAATACAACACCCATACAAGAATTTCATTGATCGTCCAAATAGGAATTTATAAGAAGCCAGCTTATTGTGCTCATGTTCAAGAAGAGATTGATGTAAATCCGTGGTACCACGACATCAAGGAGTATTTGGAAAATGGAGAATACCCAGAGAGTGCTACCCATACTCAAAAGCGCACACTTCACAGATTAGACAACCATTTCTTCAAAGTGGATGAATTCTGTATAGAAGGACTCCTAACCTGGGATTACTGCGGTGTGTTGATGTTAAGGAGGAATCCAGATTGCTCGAGGAAATACATGTCGGAACCTGTGTACCCCGCATGAATGGTTTCATTTTGGCCAAGAAGATTTTAAAAGCGTGGTATTTTTGGATGACTATGGAAACAGACTGCATCAAGTATGTTCTAAAGTGTCACCAACGCCAGATACATGCTGACATAGCACGGGTACCACCCAACGAACTTAATGCAACAAGTTTGCCTTGGCCCTTCTCCACTTGTGGTATGGATGTCGTTGGGCCAATCGAACCCACTGCTTCAAACGGACACAGGTCATTCTGGTGGCTATAGACTACTTCACAAAATGGGTTGAAGTTGTATCTTATAAAGTTGTGATTAAGAAGGTTGTAGCAAATTTTATTCTGGACCGCATCGTTTGTCGATTTGGAGAACAGGAGTCAATCATTACTGACAATGCCGCTAATCTCAATAGCGATTTGATGAAAGCCATGTGTGAAACATTCAAGATCAAGCATCAAAACTCTACAACATATAGGCCGCAAATGAACGGAGTCGTAAAAGTCGCCAATAAGAATATCAAGAAGATATTGAAGAAAATGGTATAGACAATTACAAACAATGGCACGAGAAGCTACTGTTTGCTTTGCTCAGGTATTACACCACGGTTCGTACATCAATTTGGGAAACTACCTATCTACTTGTTTATGGTACTGAAGCCGTTATTCCCGCTGAAGTGGAAATCCCTTCCTTAAGAATCATACAAGAAGTCGATCTCAGCGATGCGAAATGGGTACAACACCGGTGAGCACAACTAGCTCTCATTGATGGAAAAAGAATAAACGTGGTATGTCATGGTAAACTCTACCAGAATAGAGTGGAAAGAGCTTTCAACAAGAAGTTCAGGTCGAGGAAAATCACACTGGGGTAGTTGGTACTAAAGCGAATCTTCCCACATCAGGATGAAGCAAAGGGGAAATTCTCACCTAATTGGAAAGGCCATTACATGGTTCACTGGGTATTGAGAGGAGGAGAACTTATACTTGCAGAATGGATGGAGAGATTTGGCAAAAACCTATCAATGAGGACGCAGTCAAGAGATACTATGTTCAAGATTATGTTTGCACTTTCTATTTGATGTAACTAAACTACGCTTGACATGATTCCCATTTAAGAGGGGATACGTAGGCAGCCCTGTGTGTCACATCATAATAAAATCTTCATTTCCCCCTACGATAAGAAACTGGGCAAGATAGCAAGTTTGCCCAATCTTGTCATGTTCGGAATCGCCAAAGAATGTATTGCCAGACGTATGCATTTAAACTGGGGCAGAATCTTAAGGAGAATCCTCAAAATTCCAACTCAAGGAGGGTTTAATGTCTCAAAATGTATCACAGTCATCAATTCATCAAAATTATTTGATCTCGTGGATTATCACACATTTCAAACAACTACATTTTCAAATAATTTGTCAAATGCATGCATGTTTTTCAAATATTTTGTTTCTATGGCAGCCACACATTACCTAGGGTGACTCAAGAATGACCTCAAGACAAGAGTAAAGGTGAAGCAAGGAATCGAGAGCACGAACCAACCTCTCCCCCCCAAAACTCACAATTTTTCTTTTGATGTAGGCACAATGAACATAACGGGAACATTCGTAAATACATACACACAGCAAAATCACTATCTTCATTAACGACAAAGTCGCCAAACGCAAACACATCAAGCTAAGAAATGCTTTACTCTCCCACATCTATTCATTTCATTCTTGTATAGGGCTAAGCACTGACCTTATCATCGCACAAGGATAAACAAGTGTCTCCATTATTTGCATTAGGCTAAGCACTACCTCTATTATTGCATAAGGCTAAGCATTGCCTTTTCTATTCATGAGACTAAGCATTGTCTTCATTCCTTGCATGAGGTTAAGCACTGCCTCCATTATTGCATAAGGCTAAGCACTAGCTTTCCTTTTACGAGACTCAGCATTGTCTCAATTCTTTGCATGACTGCCCCCGTTATTGCATAAGGCTAAGCATTGACTTTTCTCTGCATGAGACTAAGAATTGTCTCTATTCCTTGCATGAGGTTAAGCACTGCCTCCATTATTGCATAAGGCTAAGCATTGTCTTTCCTTGCACGAGATTAAGCATTGTCTGCATTCTTTGCATGAGGTTAAGCACTGCCTCTATTTTTGCACAACGCTAAGCATTGCCTTTTCTATGCATGAGACTAAGCATTGTCTCCCTACCTTGTATGAGGCTAAGTACTTCCTCCATTATTGAATAAGTCTAAGCACAACCTTTTCTTGCACGAGACTAAGCATTGTCTCCCTTTTTTGCATGAAGCTAAGCACTCCCTCCATATTGTATGAGACTAAAAACTATCTCTATTATTTCAGGTGAGACTAAGAATTTTCTCCATTCTTATCATGAGGCTAAACACTGGCCTCATCTGCATGAGACTAACCATTGTCTCCGCTCTTTGCATCTGGCTAAGCATTGCCCTCATCTCATACAAGTCTAAACCTTGTCTCATCTCGTTCTTGCATACGACCAAGCATCACCTATTTCCTTTAACAAGCGGTCCATATTACCGAATCCTTGCATTTCATGGGCTGCAACATCATCACATTATCCAAAGGAGTCATAGTCTGAAGGCATCATCCTCATAGCTTGAAAACATCATGACATGGCCGGAGGATCTCTCGAAGTCACATATCATTATTCAAAGGCGTCATATTATAAGGGCATCGTCCTCATATCCCAAAGACACCATTCCATAGCCTTTGAATCCCTTACCATACGCTTCATGGCCCCGGACGTCATGGTCTAAATATATCATCCTCATCGTCCGAAGAAAACCTTCATGATCCGAAGGAAATTTGCATGATGTTTTATTTTTCGCAATAACCTATATATATTCGCATGCATCATGTTTGGGATATGTTTGGGTCTCGGCCTGCCATTCGTGTTAAAGAAGTCTGTGGAAGGCCCATTCAGTACTAAGTTACTTCATTTGGGTTTGTTTCTAGGCCTGCAGTTATTCTTTATGTAATGTTTGTAATTGTATTCATTATTTGTCTCTGTTAATTTGTAAACTAAATAATTAGGGAATTAGTTAATTGGGGAATCCGTTAATTGGGGAATCAGGTACATTCTAATGCTTGCATAAAAGCGTAAAAAACATGCCTATAGGGTCTACGTGGTCTATTTGCTATTCTGTTCGGCATGCCATATATGCTATTTAGTTTCACGTGTTGTACACTAATAGAAAGCATGCATATAGGAATCGTGTGCACACTTCACTTCATTTGTCAAATATGCTACATTTGTTTCCATATTACTATCCAACACACTTAGATAACATGTTTATAGGATGCAACAATGTAATACCTTCACATACCTAGATATCATGACTATAGGGTTAATATGAGCAACCCCTACCTTAAGGGTATTGCGAAGTATTATTTATGTTGCACAGGATGATCCTTTGGGATAAAACAACTTAGGACCCTCCCCCTTTTCTTTATGTACTTATTATTTACACTTAGTCATTCAACTTAGGCTAATGATGTTTTATCCTTGTAGTCATTAAGATTTGTACCAATCCTCACATGTTTTAAAAAGACTCTTCGACTTCTAAATTTTCCTTTATTTATTTGATCACCTAGATTAACCATAGAATCCACATAGTCTCAAGTTCGGTCGGGACTCATAGTTGTGGACCTCGAAGAATGCCTAACACCTTCTCTTTGAGGTAATTTAAACCCTTACACTATCTTTGGTGACATAGACTAGTCAAACATAGTTATTTACAAATAGGTGCCCTAACGCAACTCAAAATCGTTAGGTGGCGACTCTTCTCTTTTAATACCTCCTTTAAAAGAGTTGTCACATGTAGAAATCCGCTTTCGCAAGAAAACGAGGCGTGACACCCCTAACTTTTCGGGATAGGAGATCGTAGAGGAGAAGCATTCCCTACGTGTTCAACTGATGCCAGTAGAGGAGATACAGTTTGTGCTAGTGAAGGTACAACTGGTGATCAGTATATTTTAATATTCTGGATCCTTATGTGCTTTTTTTTCTTATACTAGTGGCGGCGTCGTGCTATAATCAGACACTTCCATCGTGCATCTGGTCACATATCCCAAAACCTTCACGGGAAAGGAACGGACTCACGACCCCCTAACCTAGGTTGGGGAGAAAACTCCAAAATCGAGGAGGTTATATAATAGTAACAGAAGGAGACAGGTATAGAATAGAAGCCCCTTCCCTTCTCTTTTGGATGAATGGGGTGGTTTAGAAGGGCTTTTCTGGCTTGAACGGGAAGAAATCCATGAGAGGAAAACAGATTTAGTTGCAGGTAGGAGCGAGTCTACCCTGCAAAGCGGCTTCTCGCTTATCCCCATTTTGTGTAGGTGGGTATGGAGTTTTCAGTGAAGATGGAGAAGAATAAATTGCAGTAGAAGGAGTGGAGTTGCTGGCTTAGAAGCTGGTGACAAAAGAAGGTCAGGGGCCAAACTCCTTGGATCGGAGACAGCAAAAGAAACCAGGAAGCGAGAATCAACATTCTCAACAGGCCCATTTCGCCCCAAAGCGCCTAAACTTCATCTGTTGGTGGATTTTGGAGCTCTCCCGGCTGAGCGTCTGGTTGAGCCGATGAAGATCCTTTTCTCCTTTGGAGGGAAGTCTCCTCATCACTGGCTTCCCCTTCACCATCGAGGACCTCTATGATTGTGGCCACTCGGTTGGTTTTTTCTTTGTTCCTTTCCCTTGAGTCCCGGCCGAGGAGTAATGTCTCCTCTTCGGTTTCTTAAGCTGGGGAATCTGGGAGGAAGCACCTTCATTGGGTGTGAGTAGTTCACGATCCCTCCTCTAGATAAGGGCACCTTGCATCACTTGTGCAGCCTCCATAGGATCATCAAGAACGTCAACATCGGGGTTCACGACAAAAATCCCTGGGATACCTACGTAAGAAAAAAGATGATTAGTAAAATTAATCTTAAAATATGAAGATTGAAGGAAAGAGAAAATGTGCTCACCATGGTTCTTAGCTCTCCACTCGTATTTGGGAACCATGTTTTTTCACTAGCGAGATTCTGTAGTTGTAATATCCAGAATTTTCTGAACCCATCAATCTAGGCCGTGAACCTGTGGTGGTTCCCAAGACGCAGATGAAACAAATAAAGTCAACAGAAATCAGCAAAGCAAGAAATTATCTTTTTACGAAGAAAAGAAACAAATATCTGAAGACTTACGAAAAAGATTCCACGACTCTAGGAAAGCTGGAGTTGTTGTCGGATGATGTCCCTGGTAGAAATAACAACAAATTGCTCCATCCATCCGCAGTTTTTGTCATCATCTACACTGGTGAGAAGGGTGTGGTGGCCACGCTTGATGAAGTTTAATAATCACCCATGGAAAATCTTGGGGGAGTAGAGGTTCATCATATGTGCGAAAGTTAGGGTTTTCCCGGTCTCAGTGCACAACTAACGAAGGAAATCCACCATCCGTCATATAGATGGGTCTACTTGTGCTAAGCAAGCCTAGTATCGGTGGTAATATTTTAGAATTAATGGGTCAAGTCCGCCATTCGGCCCCAAGGTGAAGGGACCCAAAGTGAAGGGATATATATAGACATATATAAACCCCTCTCTGGAGTAATTAACTCGTTCTACCCCCATCTAGGCCGAGGATTTCGACATTGGAGCAGTTGTAGTCCTCCTTCACAATAGAGATACTAGAATGACGAATGGAAAGGGGGTACCTACGAACTGGCCAAAACTTGCAGCTTTGAGAATTTGCAGATGTTGTTTGTTCTTGGAGATCGGATGCGGTGCTAAGATGTGTGGTATGATGGTGTTAACATTTGGAGATTCAAACTCAACGTCAACCTCTTTGGCATTGTTTTTCTTCGGTCCTCCACTGAACAGAAGACCAGTGTTTCCAAAGTTAATAACATAAGAAGACATGGTGGTAAAAGATCAATGAAGAAGTTCTTGCTAAGTAAGTTGAATGTTTTAAGAAAACTCAAAAATGGAGAAAACATTGTGAAAGTAATGGAAGTGAAGAAGTAAAATTGATGAGTTGCAAGGAAGTTATAGACACAAAAATTGTGATCATGATTACCTCGAAAATCGGCAAAAATAATTGCTGAATCACGGAACAACACGTGTTCGGAGTATTAAATGCAAGGAGACCTGCATTCTTTCAAGTGCCAGAGATCATTCAGGAACATTCCCGCCAAGAAGGGAATACTCATTAACTTCCCGATAGCGCAATACTTCCTGGTAACACTGAGTTGCGTCACCGGAAGCAAGGGAATATTTGTATGGGGTAAAATTGATTGATAACAAGTGACTAATGGTGAGGTGACACGTGGAACCGAGGACATGCACAAGTTTAGTCGGCAAATAATCAGCACCAGGTACGAAGTGCGTGAACAGTACAGGATGGATCCCGAAGGAAGCACAACCGATAATAAAGATTCAAAAGCTTGACATCGGATAGCATTTAATGAGCAGTCGTTACAAACAATATCTACATTCAAAGCTAGTCGTTATGCACCCATCAATGGCGTTTTAATTCTCATTCAAGAAGAGCTTGATTTTAAGGTCTTGTCTCCCTAAGGATAGTTATAAATAGCAAGATTGACAATCCTTGTAGGACATGAAACATTTTGCACAAAAGCTATAGTCAACTATTTTACGCTCAATCTAAACAATTCTATCATTACTTTATCATTGCTTGTGATTTCGCTCTTGGCAAGACCGAGTTCGGAGTCAGGCTTGTTATCTCCTTTAGTCTCACTCGTTCTTATCTTTATTCTTATTTCTTTATCATTTTTGGATCAAATCGATTCGCTTGTTTATAAACACATTATAAATTCAACTGTACCGTTTTACGGTTATACGTGTAAGGTCTCGATCTCTTCCTTACTTTTAAAATCTTGAATGCTTGATGAAATTGTTTATAATTCCCTCATTTGGTTCCTAAATTTATAGCCAAAAATATATATTTCATTTGACACCAAGTGGTTGACCCTTTGTCACTTTGCATAATTCATTAATTGATTCCTTCACACAAGAACTTATTTGTTTTTTGAGTTGAAGGCTTGGATGTGTACTAGTGCATAAGCTTCTTCAGTTCATTTAGATCAGTTAAGTTAGAATGATGGAATGACAACCTATAAAAGCTTATCTCAAGAATTTTATTTTGAGTATTGACCAAAATGAGAACCTCAAAAAGAGGGGATAATGGGAAATCAAATAAATCAAATTTGCTCTTGCAACTTCACCTTCAACAGTTTGATGGGTATGTGACACGATAATAATTGTATGTTAATTCCAAACAAGTTGGGATCCTTATGAATTCTCGCAGATCTCATTATTTTATTTAAATTCATGCCAACATTAGTAGGTATGAAATAAATTTCGAAAATGTTAAGGGGTGAGGTAGGAGAATTTCCAGAAATCTACAATCAGTATATCAGTATCCCTTCCATTTCACAACACATCATCGTCGTATCACAGACTTATAAACGGCCTTTTTTGCTGCAAAACTGACACAAAACGTACCATTGAATTTTGTGAGATCAACCTCCAAAGGTTAAGTCATAAAATTACTTTTGACATGTTAAAGTAATTGAACGTCTATAATAATAAGGTCACAGAATATTTTCCATCACATTAAATAATTAAATATTAATTGCTCATAACATACAAATGATCAGAATGTCAAATTTCTGGCACCATTTTTTGAATCATTCAAATGCTTTATTCTTTCTTAATGATGACCAATTGGGATTTACTGAGGTGAAACTTAAGCTAAGGCGCCGTTTCGCCATAATTTTAATTTTTTTTTATCTTTTTTGAATTATTTTTACTTTTTTTCAGAATTGGTGGACGTCCTTGAAAATTTCAAATTTCACTTGAAGTTGAATTTTTAGAATTTTCGAAAATTTGAAAAACTCTAAAAGGTTATTTTTACAAAATTTCACTTCAACTCACTCACAAAAATTATATTCATATCCAAACACAACTCTAACTTTCAAATAAAAATTTCACTTGAATTTTTTTTTCAATTTTTTCCAAGATTTCACAATTCTTATGTCCAAACACCTACTAAATCGTCACTGTTTGAAGGCGACAAGAGATGCAAAATCAAGGAATAACATATTCAAGAGGAGATTTCTGACCAATCGAGTAGATATACACAGACGTGCAAGAAAACGCGTTGCTATGAAAGATGGGTTGAGAGATTTGACGCATTAAAGTGACAAGCAAAAAGAAGAATCAGCTAGGAGGCTAGCTAGGACATACCTAGTGGACAACGATAAGTCAAATATGAATGAGAAAGCAAAGTTTCGCATAAGGTAAATGTCAAAATTTGTTTAGGTATTATCTGAAATTATTCCATTCTGTCATCTGTTATATTTTTATTGTTGATAAATTATCTCGTAGGAGTATTTATTTTTACCATTAATCAGAATTTCAACGTGAAACTGTTTTCATATAACTGATTTTTTCGATTAAATGTTCAAATGTACTCCTAAACTTTTCAACTATATTTGAAATTATCTTTTAATTTTAAGCTCTGTTAAGGGTCAAAGAGAAACACTAAACCAGATCTTTTCTTAACAACATGAATAATATTAGATCGAAAGTGTGATGAAGTGGGAAGACCCCGATAGGTTATTTTGAGTTTTAGCCTTCATTCTATATTTCGAGACCTCAAATAGCTCTGTTTAGCCTTCTTCGATTTGCATACACAATGCGTGTCTTTTTTCCGGAAAACTTTTATGTACAAAAATTGAAGAAAATGTGAAATTTAGCCTTAAAAATAATTTGGCTTGACTCAACATTTTGGATAAACGAACCCGAATCAGTGTTTTGACAATCTCGGTGGGTCCGTGTCGTGATTTGGGACTTGAGCATATGCCCGAAACGGTGTTGACTTTGACCGTAAGTTGACTTTGTTGCATATCGGTCAGTTAAAATTTGACCGTAAGTTGACTTTGTTGCAAAATTTCATTATTTGACCGATTCATATAACTGACTTGAGCATATGCCCAACAAAGTCCTTGAAACTTTTACACATTTTGATGTCCGATTCATAGTTCCAGGTGTGATTTTGGTGTTTTGGTCGCGCGAACAAGTTCATATGATGTTATTAACTTGTGTGCATTTTTTGTTTGGAAACCGATGGGCTCGAGTGAGTTTCGGATAGGCTACGGAGTAGTTTTTGGACTTAGGCAATTGTTGGTTCTGAGTTTTCTGATATCTGGTGCATCCTTAATCGCGATCGTGAAGCTACTCTCGCGATTGCGAAGAGTAACCTGGGCTGGGATGGAATTTCCTCTATGAGAACACGAGGTTAAGGTTGCGAACTCGAAGCAATGGTGGGATCACCTTTCATGAACGCGACCAACACTACACTAACACGAAGATCAAGGGGTCTCAGAGGGGAGCAGCTAGGTGTTCTATGCGAACGCGATAGCCAAGGGGGACGAGCCATCGCGTACGGGAAGGCCACTTGGGGCCTGACGCCTAGTGATTAAAATGCACCAAAGATGAGATTTTCTTAATCTTTCACCATCTTCACATTAGAGCTCGGCCGAGAGGCGATTTTGAAGAATAATTTCATCCCCACTTCGTAGGTTACTATATTTTATCTTTTTTTCTTTCATTTTCATCAATACCCATTGATTTCTAACCTTAATCATCGATGGTAGAAAATTAGGAATTTCGGTAGAATTTGGGATTTTTGTAAAATTGATATTTAGACCTCAAATTGAGGTCGAATTTCGAAAATAATCACATATATGTTCGGAAAACCAGTTCGGGTTCATGCCGGGTCGTTCTACTACGGAAGCTATCCATCTTATCCGGAGGTTGGTGGAACTATACAGGGATAGGAAGAGGGATTTGCATACTGTGTTTATTGTCCTAGAGAAGGCATATGACAAGGTCCTTAGGGACGTCCTTTGGAGGTGTCTGGAGGTGAAAGGTGTGCTGATGGCTTATATTAGGGCGATAAAGGATATGAATTATGGAGCTATGACTCGGGTTAGGACTGTGGGAGGTGACTCAAATCCTTTTCCGGTGGTTATGGGGTTACACCAAGGATCTGCGCTTAGCCCGTTCTTATTTGCTCTGGCAATGGACGCACTGACACACCATATTCAAGGAGGGGTGCCATAGTGTATGTTGTTCGCTGATGATATAGTTCTAATTGATGAGACGCAAGACGATATTAATGAGAGACTGGAGGTATGGAGGCAGGCCTTGGACAAAGACGGAATATGTGGAATATATGTTCAGTGACGTGACAGGGGAAGCGGATGTGGAAGTCAGGCTTGACTCACAGGTCATCCTCAAGAGAGAAAGTCTTAAATACTTACGGTCAATTATCCAAGGAGATGGGGAGATCAACGGGGATGTTACGCACCATATTAGGGTGGGGTGGATGAAATGGAGGTTAGCGTCTGGAGTCCTGTGTGACAAGACATCATGCCTGGAGACCGAAGTGTCCGTTCAGATCGAGGCCAGCAACAAAACGACCCAATTTCTCCCACCGTGAACTGTCGTGACGACACCTAGTATCTACGACTAGGTAAGCCTATTATTGCGGAAATGAAAGAATCATAAAGATAAAATCCAACAGATGAAATTAATATACAAAAATAGTGCCAATCGGCATATACAATGATCATCACTCCCAAAACCTGAAATGTCGCCAATCACAAGCTTCTAAGAGTCTCTACTGCTCTATACATAAATGTTTGAAGAAAAATCAGGGGATAATTCTACACAAGGGGATAGAAGGGGACTCCGAGGTCCGCGAACGCGAGTATATGTACCTTGAAGTCTCCTAAAGCAGCAGCCACACACTAGACTCGAGGATGATAGCTCGTACCTAGATCTGCACATGGAAGATATGTGTAGGAAAGGGCATGAGTACATCACAATGGCACCCAGTAACTTCCAAGCCTAACCTTGGTCGAGTAGTGACAAGGTTAGGTTAGGGCCCTACTGGTTAAAATATAACGAAATAAGACGAAAAGATATATCGCAGTAAAATAATTTTAGAAATTCAACAAGAATCAAAATCAATGATAGTCTACAGCTCAGAACACAGTAATAAAAACAAGTGGACCTCCCGGGATACCGTCCCTTAGTCCCAAAGTAGATATGCAGTACAGGGGGATCTCCTACAATACGTCTGTAGTCCCAAAGTAAATATGCAGTACAAGGGGATCTCCCGAAATACGTCTGTAGTCCCTAAGTAAATATGCAGTACAAGGGGATCTCCCGAAATACGTCAGTAGTCCCGAAGTAAATATGCAGTGCTGAGGGATCTCCCGAAATACGATCCGTATTCCAAAACTAATGCAGCTTAACCAATAAATACAACAACTACGACAATGATATCTGCATTTTAGGCTAAGTTCAACCAAGAAAATAGGAGTTTCACTAATCCTGCTGCACATAGCTCAAATAGAGAATCAAAATACATAGGCATGCTTTCGTAAAATAAACAAGGTAATTTCCTATGCTAGTGTAGTTCAAACAAGGAAAAACAGGTTATGATTTAAAAACAGAGATTTACAACAAATATCTTGTGTACGTACTCGTCACCTCACGTACACGGCGCTCATATATCAAACAATACTAAAATCTTAAGGGGAAGTTCCCCCACACAAGGTTAGGCAAGCCACTTACTTCGAACCAAGATCAAATCAATCTGATATCATGCTCTTGCCACGAGTATCCAACTTCGAGTGGCCCAAATCTAACCAAATCAATTACATAACGTAAATATAGTTACAAATAACTATTTTGAGCTAATGACTTCGAAGCTAAGGAAAGAAAATAGGAAAATGCCCAAAAACCTCCTGGGGCCCACGACTCGGAATCGGGTAAAAGTTACCAATTAAGAACACCCATTCGCTTACGAGATCACTCGTACAAAAATTACCCAAATCCGATGTCTAAATCCCACTCAAAACTCAAAAATTCGATTAGGGAACTTTTCCCCTATTTTCCTAACTATTCCATCCAAATCTGAAATTAAATGGAGAACGACTATAGATTAATGAAATACAACCAAAAACAAATTAGGAATCATTACCCCAAAGTTTTCTCTGATAAATCCCTTAGGAAATCGCCTTCTCCCTAGCTCAAAAATCAAATTTTTGAATATGAACCTGAAACCTCAATTTTGCCCCTTTTCTGCCCAGCGATCTTCGCACCTACGGACCTATAGTCCCACCTGCGAGGCCACATCTGCGGAAAATACATCACAGGTGCGGATATGACTTAAGGGGGCTGGGTAAGCATCTGCGGGAAGGGGCCGTACCTGCGCGTGTGCGCCTGCGGAACACTGTCCGCTCCTATGGACTTCCTCCGCACCTGCAAGTCCTTGAGCGCATCTGCGGGCATCACAGAAGCGGAATATTCCTTGCACCTGCGACCCCTGTCCTTCCTTCCCAATTTCGCATATGCGCTTAGCCTTTCACATGTGCGAGTCCGCACCGGCGGTCTCCCATCCGCATGTGTGAAACACCAGAACCAGCAAAAGAACTCAGCAACTTTCCTAAGTCAAAAATTCATCCGTTAAGCATCCGAAACACAATCGAGGTCCCCAAGACCTCAACCAAACATACCATTTAATCATAAAACACCATGCGAACTTAGTCAAGCCTTCAAAGAAAAGCAAACAACATCAAAAACACGAATTATGCAAGGATTCAAGCCTAAGGGACTTTGAATTTTCCAAATTCTATAAACGACGTTGAAACATATAAAACCTCGTCCGAATGACTTCAAATCTTACACACAAGTCAAAAATAACACTACGAACCTACTCCCACTTCCGGAATTCCATTATGTGCTTGATATAAAAAATTTCACTACCGACCAAAATCACTAAAATTCCAACTTTCGTCAATTCAGGACTAAATCTACTACGGACCTCTAAATCACATTCCGGACATGCTCCTAAGTCCAAAATCACCTAACGGAGCTAACAGAACCATCAAAATTCAAATCCAAGTTTGTTTCACACAGGTCGACATCCGATTCACTTTTCCAGCTTAAACTCTCAAATAAGAGACTAAGTGTCTCAATTCGTTTCAAAAACTCAACATGAACCCTCCCGGCAACCAAATTAGCAGAATATGATATGAGGAAGGCAGTTAGTTGGGGATTAGGGCTCTAACTCTCAAAATCATCTCCCTTCTCATTACATCCTCCCCCTCTTAAAACAATCGTTCGTCCTTGAACGAGTATAAAGACATACCTGAAGCTGTGAACAGATGAGGGTAATGGTTGCACATATACCGCTTAGTCTCCCAAGTCGCCTCCTCGACCGACTGACCCCTCCATTGGACCTTTACTGAAGCAATGTTCTTTGACCTTATCTTTCTGACGTGCCTATCAAAAATAGCCACTGGCTCCTCAACGTAAGATAGATCCTTGTCAAATTGGGCTGAGCTGAAATAAAATACATGAGTCGAATCACCGTGATACTTTCGGAGCATTGAAATGTGGAATACTGGATGTACTCCTTCTAGGCTGGGAGGTAAAGCAAGCTCATAAGCAACCTCCCCAACACGCCGCAATATCTCAAAAGTACCAATGTACCTCAGGCTCAGCTTGCCCTTCTTCCCGAATCTCATGAAGCCCTTCATAGGCGAAACCTAGAGCAAGACACGCTCTCCAACCATGAATGTTAATTCGCGAACCTTCCTGTTCACATAAATTTTCTGTCTATACTAGGCTATGCGAAGTCTATCCTCAATCACCTTCATCTTATCTAGGGCATCCTGGACCAAGTCTGTACCCCACAATCGGGCCTCGCCCGGCTCGAACCAACCCACTAGTGACCGACACCGCCTACCATACAGAGTCTCATACGGTGGCATCTGAATGCTGGACTGATAATTATTGTTGTAGGCAAACTCCGCAAGTGGAAAGAATTGGTCCCATGACCCTCAAAACTCCATCACACAAGCATGAAGCATATCCTCTAGAATCTGAATCGTACGCTCGGACTGCCCGCCCGTCTGAGGGTGAAAGGTTGTGCTCAACTCCACCCTAGTACCCAAATCCTGCTATACGGCTCTCCAGAATCGTGATGTGAACAGTGTACCTCTGTCTGAAATGATGGAAACTGGGACACCATGAAAGCTGACAATCTCTTTGATGTAAATCTCAACCAACCTCTCTAAAGAGTAAGTAGTCAACACTAGGGTAAAATGAGCTGACTTCGCCAGTCGATCCACGATCACCCAAATATCATCAAACTTCCTCAAATTCCGTGGGAGTCCAACTACAAAATCCATGGTGATCTATATATTGGTGAAAAAGAGCTTCACACGTATGATAATTCTTGATGATTCAGCCAGTTATGTGGACCAAGGAAAACATGACGACTGGACATGACTCTAAGGAGGTGCGAGGCAAAGAGGCACGACACTATATACCCACGAGGTAATCAGCTACGGGAAACTCAACTTGATTGAGGCAAGGAAGAAACACGGTCAGAATGAATCCGTACAGAGCTACGGGCAGATTCAAAGATCATCAATTAATGATCCACACGTTACACAACCTTCACACATCAATTACAGTTATTCTTTGTAACGTTACATTAATGTAATAATTAGTTATTAATGTGTTATCATTGCAAGAGGTAGACGTTATACTGAAGAATTCCCTATATAAGGGAATATAAGTTAACTTGTAAGAGACATCCGAACTACGAATACAATACACTTTACTTTTCTATGCATCATATTATTGTCTATTTACTTACTCATTCTTACTTATCATTATTTCCTTGATTATCAGAAACCCGTGTTCATCCTAGAAATAACTTTAGTCAAGGGATCTAATTCTTTGGTTAAACAAATTGGTTCCATTACCGGGGAATATGATAATCTTTGTTTACATTTCAAACGATATCCTCTGAACTATGTCGAACTCCAACAACAATAACCCGCTAAGAGATGGGACTCTATCACCCCCAGGATCCCCAGGAGGTTCATGGGAACAATCCCAAGAAAGATCTAACAACAGGAACAACAACAACGTTAATGATAATGATCAAACGGTAGAACAAGATCAAGTAAAACAAATGATTGCAAAGTAGTGAGCCAAGCTCTGCAAGAATTCGCAAGAGGATTACCAGCGGCATCACCTGCGTCACTAACACCACCTCCCAATAATACCATTACCGTGGAAAATCCCCAATCTGGGTTGGTAAACTCAGCAAGGGAAGACACTCCTAATGAATCTCGTGAAGCGAGACCAGGTATGACTAATAACTCTGAATTACAAAATTTATTACTAACCTTGCAGAAACAGGTGAAAGAACAAAATGATCGAATCGAGCAAATTCCTGGAGTACCACCTGTTATCAAAGGCATTGATGTTGATAGATATTTTCAACAACCTTGGAAACCAAGCGCAACACCCTTGTCTATACCCAAGAAGTTCAAAATGCCTGATGTTCCTAAGTATGACGGGACAATTAACCCACGCGACCATGTGACTGCTTTTACTACCGGATTAAAAGGCAATGACTTAACAAAACAAGAGATTGAGTCAGTCCTAGTTAATAATTTTGGAGAAACACTTACCAAAGGAGCATTAACCTGGTATTCTCTTCTCCCTGAAAACTCCATTGATTCTTTTGTTGAGCTTGCAGATTCATTTATAAAAGCACACTCCGGTGCGCAAAAAGTTGAGAAAAGGATGGATTACATATTCAAAATAAAACAAGGAGACACGGAACTACTCCGTGAATTTGTAGACAGGTTCCAGCGAGAAACAATGCTACTACCACGTGTGCCTGATAATTGGGCAGCCATGGCATTCGCGAGCAATCTAAATGAAAAAATATGAGAAGCCACGAGAAGACTCAAGGAAAGCTTGAGGGAATTCCCAGCTACGACATGGAATGATGTTTATAACAAGTACAATACTAAACTTTGGATAGAGGAAGATACCATTGCTCGTTCGAAAGATGAAGATCATACCAGACCCAGACGCTCTGAATCAGACAGGAGATCAGGTAAAAATAAGTACGATCCTTATATGGGACCCTCGGGACGTGAAACTTGTCCCAGGTTAAAAAATACTAAGTCAGAATATAGACCACCCAGCAGAGATGTGGGCTCATCTTCATCTAGATCCAGGAAGGATCGAGATGAACGACCTAGGGGTAATGCACGAATTAGGGATCACACCTTCAATATAAGTACCCCCGAACTAGTTTCAATATTAAGAAATATGGGAGATAAGGTTAAATGGCCCAAATAAATGCGGTCAAACCTAAGTAAAAGGAACCCAGATTTCTGGTGTGAATTTCATAACGATCATGGACACAGGATTGCAGATTGCAGATTTTTACAAGGTGAAATAGAGCAATTATTGAATAGGGCTACTTAACAGAATTGTTTAGTGATAAAGGTAAGCAGGCATACATACAGAATAGGCAGGAACCCCCGAAACCATCATCTCCAAAAAGAACTGTCAACGTGATACACGTAGGAGAAGAAGTAAACAGAGTGGTTTGCAAAACAGCCACGAAGATCACAATTACACAGGGAAAGCGGGTTCGAGAAAACCCGGGCGCAGACAATATAACCTTTGATGAATAGAGGTAAATCCTGCTCAAATTAAAGCTATAGAAGAAATACCTGATATACTTACGAACAAAAAAGAAGTTCAAAGACTAACAGGAAGAATTGCAGCCTTAGGAAGATTTATTTCCAGGTCTTCCGAAAAACGTTTTAAATTCTTTTCAGTTCTCAAAAAGCGACATCAGTTCAAATGGACTGAAGAATGTAAACAAGCTCTCAATGATCTAAAGGCTTATCTATCAAAACCCCCATTTCTATCAAAGCCAAAGGAGGGGGAGAAAATGTACGTCTACCTTGCCGTCACAGAAATTGTTGTAATTGCAGTATTGGTAAGGGAAGATAAAGGTAAACAATCTCCTACTTATTATGTAAGCAAGACATTACTAGATGCTGAAACTAAATACCCACATCTGAAAAAATAAGCCTTAGCTCTAGTCACGACATCTAGAAAGCTGAGGCCATATTTTCAATGTCATCCAATCACTGTTGTGACCTCTTATCCGTTAAGAAATATATTGCATAAACAAGAACTATCAGGAAGGTTAGCTAAGTGAGACATATAATTGAGCGAGCATGACATAAAATATCAGCCTAGGACTGCGATAAAGTCTCAAATTTTAGCTGATTTTGTCCCTGATTTTAATAATAGCATTATCCTTGAAGTGGAAAAAGAATTACAACTCTTTAACAGTGCTAATCCGGGTCTATGGACCCTATTTACCGATGGATCGTCCAATATAAAAGGTGCCGGCTTAGGCATAGTCTTAATATCACCCACGGGTGAAAGACACGACAATCTATCAAATGTTATCTTATAACTAACAATGAAGCAGAGTATGAAGCTGTCATTGTAGGGCTAGAACTGGCACGAGAACTCTCAATCGAGAAAATTGTATTCAAGAGTGACTCCCAACTTGTAGTAAATCAGATGCAGGGGACTTATATCGCTCAGGAGTCTCGGATGCAACAGTATCTAGAAAAGGCACGAGATCTCGTGAGGCAATTCAAAACGTGGAAGGTTATACAAATACCTAGAGAGGAAAATGCGGAAGCAGACACATTGGCTAGCCTCGTAGCACTCACGGAAGTTACAAACAAAGAAAATGCAATTGTCGTCCATCTATTTTATTCAGCAATAGACCAGGACAAAAATGAGGTAACTTTCAACAATTTAACCTGGGATAGGAGAAACGACATTTTAAATATTTTGCTGAGTGGCACCGTACATGATGACAAAAAAGCAACTCAAGCACTTCGCCGAAAAGTTGCTCGGTACTGCCTCATTCGCAACACATTATATCGCAAGATGGTCGGAGGTCCCCTAGTTAAATGCCTCGGACCTAATCAAACAGGGTTCGTGACGAGAGAAGTCCACGAAGGACACTGTGGAAATCACGCAGGGGCGAGATCCTTGGTCAAAACCCTTATCAGAGCTGGGTACTATTGGCCTAAGATGGGAGAAGAGGCTGAGAGCTTTGTATCCAAATGCGATAAATGCCAATGGTTTGTCAATAACACGCATCGACCAACGGAACTTTTACACCCAATAATATCACTGTGGCCATTCAAGAAGTGGGGCATGGATATCATAGGACCCCTCCCCGCAGCTAAAGGAAAGGTAAGATTCTTACTCGTGCTAACCGACTATTTTACAAAATGGGTAGAGGCGGAAGCTTTCAAACAGGTGCGAGAAAAGGAAGTTAAAAGCTTCTTATGGCGAAACATAATATGCCGCTTTGGAATACCTATGGAGATCGTGTGTGATAATGGCCCGCAATTCATAGGCCCGCAAATCATAGAATTCTTCGAAGGCTAGCAAATTAAACGGATTACTTCAACGCCATATCACCCCGTGGCTAATGGTCAAGCTGAATCAACAAATAAAGTCATCATCAACAACCTAAAGAAACGGCTAGAGAAAGCCAAGGGAAATTGGCCTGATGAGATACCAGCGGTATTATGGGCCTACAGAACAACTTCAAATACAGCCACGGGAGAGACTCCGTTCGCACTTGTCTATGGCTCAGAAGCCTTGATACCTATGGAGATTGGCGAACCAAGCATAAGGTTTACAACAACCACGGAGGATGCAAACAACGATGAATTGAGGACCAATCTGGACCTGCTCGAACAAAGAAGAGAAGCAACACTAATACATATGGCAGCTCAAAAATAAATCATAGAGCGTTATTACAACCATAAATCTCATCTCAGATACTTCAAAATTGGGGACTTCGTCCTCAAAAAAGTCTTTCAATCAACCAAAGTAGCTGGTACGGGAAAATTAAGTCCAAATTTGGAAGGACCCTACAAAGTTCGAGGCATAGCTTGAAAGGGCGCCTATGAGTTAGAAGCTATAGATGGAAGTATCTTACCAACAAGCTGGAATGCCATCCATCTGAAAAAGTATTACTTCTAAGGAAAAGGAATACCCCCGGTTAGGTATCACACATTCGATTTTATTTTTGAACATTTAAAATTTTACTAACCTTTTTAGATGATAGGCATAAAGATAACACATCACCAGATGATGATATTAGACCTGCAAAGACGGGAGGAAGTAACTGAATTCCCAGTCTAGGGTTACACTTTCAGATGGACGTTTTAAAGGGTTAAGCAATCATCATCTAAAAATTACATACCTTCGAGTCCCGTATGTTTTTCCTTTTCAGGAAAAGGACCACAAGGAAGGAATAGTAAAGTGCTCGATATTTGATTCTTCAAAGCTCAAACACTTGGGGGACTATACAGTATGGAAGGCAAAGACGAAGCAAAGAAGACTATCAAAAAGTCAAAGCTCGAGTCTGAAGATCCATCTACCCAACAAGTCAAGTGATACGAGCAAAATTGAAGGAGCCAAAATCGAAAGAGCCGAAGACTCAAACAAAGACTGATCCAAAAACTCTTCGAACATGTTCAGGTTAAAAGGCAAAATACTACCTACGAGGAAGAACTGCACATCTTTGTACTTATTCAGAAAGAAGATTGTTGTAACTAAAAATAGTTATGAAATCTTTGTACTCGTATTGAAAACTGTTATCGAATACAATAGTTACGGATGAAAAATCATTTCTCTTGTGATTATTGAAAACTGTTATCAATAAAAATAGTTACGGGTAAAAACCCCTATCTTTACAAACACTGTTACAAATGAAAAATAGTTATTCTCTTGTATTAACTCGAAAAAACTGTTACATAAGAAAAACAGTTACGAAATACAAGTGCATATCAAACATGTTCAAAGAAAACAGTTGCAACATGAGTTTTAGACGATAATCAAACACATGTAAAATGTTGTGAAATTTCAAACAGAAAACTTTCTTCAAAAACATTCTTAAATATGTGAAAAATTCCTATCTCTCTATTGCACTATTACACCATTATGAAGTTGAGACGTCTTCTTCATTAAGTGTCGATAAAAAATAAAAGGTACCTCTTTCATAAACAATGCCTACTACAAAAAGGCTCGCATTTTACATGCAACACCGTACCTACTATGAAAAGGTACGAGTAATTTCAGCATTTTTATGCAAAAGCTCAGAGGTAAAACTGAAACCTCAAAAATAACGCATGCAAAAGACTTAAAAGAGTGAAACAAAAGCTCAAAGAAAAAAGTCATACTTGCATATATTAAAAAGCGGCTAAGTAAAAACTAAGTATTAACTTAGTCGCATATAGTTTTATACATTGGAGTGCCCCTAAGTTGTCATTTAGGGACTTCAAAGAGAACCAAATTTACCCCCGATGGAGCTGGGGGTAACCACCAATCAAATAAAAAAAGAAGAAGAGAGGAACCAACATCTTAATTGTCTTTAGAAGGGGGATCAACTTCTTCACTGGCAGAGGGAGCAAGAGCAGCTTGGGACGAGGAGACTTGAATAACAGGAGTCTCACCTTCAGGTGAAGAAAGGTTCTGACCTTCCTTCTCCATGGCTTCCTTTGTTTTGGAAATTTCAGCGTTAAGGTCAAAATCCTTTCGACTCATTTTAGTCAATGTGTCGAGGCGTGAATTCATGTACGCCCAACTAACATCGACAGTTGCCGCGTCTTCAAGAGATTCATAATCCTTCTCCCATATCATAACTTCAGCTCTCAGCCCGTCCCTCTCAGCCTCAATAACATCTTTGGCAGCCCTTAAAGGTTCGACAGACCTTTCCAAGAATTGAATTTTATCTAAGGCAATACGGAGATCCTCCTGGGTCTGGGTAAGCAACTACACAAGCTCTCCTGAGTACTCTTCCTTTTTATCCAGTAAGGCCTTCAAGCTCCTGACTTCTTCTGAGGTACGAGATAATTGCTCAGCGAATGAAGCCTCGAGGATGCTTTTATCTTTGACTTCTTGATTGGTAGAAGCCTTCTCTACTGCCAACTCCACCGACATGACTCTCATCTGCTGCTCCAAGGTACATTTTCCTTCTTCTAAGGCCTCCATGTCGAGCCTTAAGCTTTCATAGTGCCCCTTCCAGTTATCTGCTTCAGCATGCCACTCTTTCATCTCTTGCTCCGTGTTAGAAATCCTCTTCATGAGCTCCGTGCCTATACGATTTATCTACAAAGGAAAGACAATTAGATACGGTAAACATATATACCAACATGAAATCCAAGAAAAGGTGCACGATCTCATTAGCCCATGTGAGAGAACTGTGACTATCCAATTTGACTCTCTCCGTCGGGCCTATCAACGGTTTGAGCCACACGTTAGGCTGGCCAGATTTTTTAAAATGACTCCCATCAGCCGGAACATCAATTAGAACCTGCCGCATCTCCCTGCTGGAAGACCCCACTTCTCTAACAGAAGGCATAGAAGCAGGTAGAGATGTAGAAGTCACAGGTACGGAAGTCTAAGGAGCCGAAAAAGCCACGGGCAAAGCAGAAACAGTAGCATTAATAGCCAAGGGAGCAGAGGAAATAACTGGAGTAGATGAAGAGATTTCTCTAAAAGAAGCAGGAAAAACAGCCAAGGGAACTTCATTAATAGCAGGGCCAAAGCCTTCACGAAACAAATGATCCACAGAATCATGTACAGGAGAGGGAGGAGCATCTTTCGAGGTAAAAGGTCTGACTACAGGCACAGAAGGCATAGACACGGGTATAGACTCATCGTCTGAGATCACCCTCCTTCTATGTGACGTATGCACCAAAGTGCCTTCCTCTTCCTCCTCTTCTTTCGAGGTCCTAGACCCGCCAACCTTTCTCTTCAAAGAAGAAGAACCTGAAATAAATTCCTGGGCTTGAGCCAGGGATAATTTGGGAATAGATGCAGAAAACGTCCCACGAGCGGGAAACCCTACCAAAAGAAAAAGGGTAAAACAACAAAGAGACTCGAGCAAGGAAAGAAGCAGAAACAAAAGCTTCACTTACCATGAGTTTTCACTTTCCAAGCGTACTTCCCAGAGAAGTACTTCCAAGACCTTTCCTCTAACGGAGCAATCAACAACAGCTTTTCTACCCAACCACGGATACCAGAGACATTCTCAACAGTACCCATGATTGCTGAAAAAAGAAGAAACAACTACGATGTTAATAAAACATTTAAAGCAAAAAATAAGGAATGTGAGCTAAAATGTACTCACGTGCACGATTCCACTTCTCGGGACAGGGAAGATTTTTTTCACCTACTAAACCAGCAGTAGGCACAGAACGTACCGAAGGTACCAACCTATATCCTTATCGTCATCAGGGGTCACCAGCACTCTTTTACTCCTGGCAGCTAGAGTAAAAATCCCTTGAAGAAATAAGGTCGGGGAATAAAGATGAATAAAATGATTGAAGGTGAAAGGAACCGAGGCTAAAGTAGCTAAACATCTGAGACATTCAATAACTCTCCATACAATAGGACTGACTTGTCCCAAGAAAATATCGAAAAAACGACAAAACTCAATAATAAATGGATCAATGGGAGGTCTAAACCCTAAGGTAAAAGGGTAGGTATAAATAAAAGAATATCCCGTCTTGTAAGAGGTTATTCTTTGATTGCCATTCGGAATGATAACAGGAAAATCGGACTCCCAAAAATAGTCCATGCGAACAAGAGAAATTAAACCTTCGGTGAGCAAGGTAGGGTACCTATCAGCACTATCAAGGGATGAAGACTGATCTGTAAGGACCTGACTATCCCTAGCAAAGGTAAACTTAGCAGGAATGATTTCATCCACTCAAGGTTCGCGTAAAGGTTCATGATGTTTTCTACCTCTAGACGAAGATCTGGAAGCTCTAGCTCTTAGGGAAATTAAAGACCTAGCGGAAGGAGGGGAATTAATTTGGGAAGAGGAAGAACCTCTTGAAGGAGTAGAACTTAAACTCCTCAATCTACCACCTCTCTGGCTCCGTGTCGGAGCATAAGAAGGGGCCAAATCATCAACGTTTATCACTCCTTTAGGTTGGTTCGAAGAAGACATATTTACAAACACGAGGAAAAAGTTCTTTACAAACAAAGAATGAATGTTTTTCGTGAAAGTAAAGAAAGGAGAAAGGGTATTTATGCTCGAAGACAACTGTCAAAAATGGGAAAAAATAATGATGTGAAAGTCATAATTGAAGGTGCCACATCGTGACTGATGTAGTCGCAAAAAGCCCTAAAAGGCGCCGAGTAATTGTAGAACCAACCCGAAGGTGACACGTGGATTAAGCATTAAACGGAAGTGACAAGCTACGCCTATGTTCAGAGAAGAATACAATGTTTCGAAATAAAGAGGCACGACACTATATACCCACGAGGTAATCAGCTACGGGAAACACAACTTGATTGAGGCAAGGAAGAAACACGGTCAGAATGAATCCGTACAGAGCTACGGGCAGATTCAAAGATCATCAATTAATGATCCACACGTTACACAACCTTCACACATCAATTACAGTTATTCTTTGTAACGTTACATTAATGTAATAATTCGTCATTAATTTGTTATCATTGCAAGAGGTAGACGTTATACTGAAGAATTCCCTATATAGGGGAATAGAAGTTAACTTGTAAGAGACATCCGAACTACGAATACAATACACTTTACTTTTCTATGCATCATATTATTGTCTATTTACTTACTCATTCTTACTTATCATTATTTCCTTGATTATCAGAAACTCGTGTTCATCCTATAAATAGTTTTAGTCAAGGGATCTAATTCTTTGGTTAAACAATCTGCTCCCAGTTCCACTGTGGGATCTCTAACCTCTGAAGCAGTCCTCCCGGTCTCAGATGCTCATACTTGACCTGCTGACAGTTGAGACACTTGGACACAAACCCAACTATATCCTTCTTCTTCCTACTACACCAATAGTGCTGTCTCAAATCCTGGTACATCTTCGCGGCACCCGTATGAATGGAATACCGCGAGTTTTGGTCCTCCTTAAGAATCAACGCTCGAAGCCAATCCACACTGGGCACACATATCCGGCCCTGCATCACGCAATCGGCACCAATAGTCTCTCACATCACCTCGCAGAACCCTGTTCTGAATGATTAGAAGATAGGGATCATCATACTGGCGCTCCCTGATGCGGTCACAAAGAGAAGACCGAGCGACTACACAAGCCAATACTCGGTTCGGCTCTAAAATATCCAAACTCAGGAAATGGCTGGCTAAGGCCTGAACATCCAATGCTAAGGGCCTCTATGCTGCCAGAAGATATGGTAAACTCCCCAAATCTCCACCCGGTGACTCAAGGCGTTGGCCACTACATTGGTGTTTAACAAAAGAATTAGATTCTCTACCAAAGCTAATTTAAGAAGAACATGGGTTTCTGATAACCAAAGGATATACTAATAATTGCAAGTGAACTTGTAAATAGAAAGTAATAAGATGCGTAAAAAGTAAGTATATTGCAATAGCGGTTCGAAAGTATCTTTACAAGTTATATTTTACTCCCTTATACAGGGAATTTCTTAATATAACGTCTACTCTTTTCAATGATTGAGCATTAATGACTTATAATGGAATTAATGTAACATTACAATGATTAACCGTAACTGTCGCATGAAGGTTATGTAACGTTTGGCTCATTAATTGAATATCTCTGAATCTGCCGTGTATCTTGCCCTGATTCATTTTGACCGTGTCTCTTCATCTTCTCGATTAGGTTGAGATTCTCGTATCTGGTTATCCCATGGATATGTTGTTCCGTGCCTCTTTGTTTCGTACCGCTTCATAATGTTTCGTCCAGTTGTCATGTTCTCATTGTTCCACATTAAGTGTTGAGTCATCACGATTATTACATGTGTGAAGCTCGTTTTTACCAATACAAATAGTCCCCCCCACTTACCATTTATTTATCGATTAATATTTGGTAAGTGGATACTTATTTATGGTGGGAACATTTTGCTGCCACTTCACTCGTAACATTGCATCCATCTCTGAACGTAGGCGTCACTTGTCACTTCCATTTAATGCCCATGCCACGTGGAATTACCGTGTTGGTTCTGCAATTACTCAGCTCCTTTTAGGGTTTTTTGCGGCTGCATCAGTCACGAAGTGACAACTTCAATTATGACTTTCACATCACTGTTTTTTCCATTTTTTGACGATTGCCTTTGAGTATAAATACCCCTTTTCCTTTCTTTACTTTCACGAAAAACTTTCGACCTTCTTTCTTTATTTGTAAATCCGTCATTCTTCGTAAACATGTCTTCTTCAAACCAGCAATCTAAGAAAATCATTAATATTGAGGAACTGACTCCCTCTTCTGTTCCAACTCAGAGTAGGAGAGGCGGAAGGCTTAGGAGCTTAGGTTCTACCCCTTCCAGGGGTGCTTCTTATTCTCATGTTACTCCCTCATCTTCTTATAGATCTTCTGTTTCTTTACATTCTTCAGGGGCTAGGGCTTCGAGATCTTTGTCAAAGAGTAGAGGACATAGTGAACCGCTTTGCAAGCCGAGGGTCGATGAAATTATCCCTGCAGAGTTTTCTTTTGTCAGGGATAGTCAGGCCGTGAGCGAACAGCTTTCTTCAATGTCTTCGCATGACAATGCCAAACTTTATCCTACTCAGATAACAGAGGGCTTGGTGCCTCTTGTATGCAGGGATTGTTCTTGGAAGCCTGATTTTCCTGTTATTATTCCTTGCAATAACCAAAGAATAACCTTACAAGATTGGGTATTCGTATGTTTATACTTACCTTTCACGTTAGGATTCAAGCCTCTTATCGACCCTGTTATTATCGAGTTTTGTCGATTCTTCAAAATTTGTCTGGGACAAGTCGGTCCTCTTGTTTGGTGCGTCGTCGCATGCCTTAGGTATTTGGCCATTTTAGCTTCTGTACCCTTCACCTTCATCATCTTATTCACCTCTATTCTCCGATGTTGTTCCGCCAAGGAGTGTTTACTCTTACGGCGAAGAGTAAAAGAGTGTTAGTTACTCCTGATGATGATAAATACCGAGGGGGGTACCTTCGATATGCTGCTGTCCCTACTGCAGGTTTAGTAGGTGAAGAAAATCTCCCCTCCTCTGAGAAGTGGAATCTTGCACGTGAGTACAGTTTTGCTCATCTTCATTTTTTTTTCTTTTGATACGTTATCAGTACCGTAACTGTTTCTTTTCTTTGCAGCAATCATGGGAACCATTGAGAATGTCTACGATTTCCGAGATTGGGTAGAAAAACTCTTGTTTATTGCTCCGTTAGAAGAACGTTCGTGGAAATACCTCTATGGGAGGTTTGGCTAAAAGGTTAAGACCCAAGGTGAGCAAAGTTTTTTGTCTTTATTTCTTTCTTCTTTTATGTTTTACCCGACCCCTTTCATTTTGTAGGGTTTGCTGCTCGTGGTATTTCTGCTGCGGCTCTGTCCGCTTCAAGGTTGTCCCTGGCGAAGGCCCAGGAAATCATTGATGGTTCCTCCTCATAAAAAAGAAAAGCAAGTGGGTTGAGGACCTTAGAGGAGGAGGAGGAAGAAGAGGGTTCGCTAGTCCACAGGTCACGTAGGAGGAAGGTGGTCCTTGACGATAAGTCTGCACCTGTTGTTGACCCTCCCGTGCCTGATTCTGAACTTTCTACCCCTGAGGATGCGACTCCCTCTTCTGTTCGTGAATCTGTGTATCTGATGTTCCGTGAAGGTTTTGGTACCATTTCTGATGAAGCCCTTGTTGTTTTCTCTCCTCCTGCCCCAAAAGAGTTTCCTTCAATTGCTCCCGTTATCATTTCTGCTCCCATGGCTGTTCCTGCACCCGCTGATGTTTCTGTTTCCCAACCTTCTTCGCCCGTGGCTCCTTTATCTTCCCTCGCTTCCATGCCTTCTGCTGTAGAAGTAGGGTCTTCCAGTAGGGGGAGATGAGGTAGGTTGTACTAGAGGTTCCAGCAACGGGAAACCTCTTAAAAAAGTCGGGTCAGGATGATGTATAGTTAAAGCCATTGATAGGTCTAAGTTGGAAAGCCACAGTACCTTAACTTGGATGAACGCGATTGTACACTCGTCTTTAAAGGTAAAATTTGCTTTTCATACGTACTTACATATGCTCTTACCGTATATAATTTATCTCTTTTATGTAGATCAATCTTGTAGGCACAGAGTTAATGAAGAGGGTCATTCAAATGGAGCAAGCAGCAAAGGATTTCCAAACCGAGGCTATCAATTGGAAGGAGCAGTATGAGAGTTTCCAGCTAGACATGGAGGCAATGTAGGAAGAAAAATGTACCTTGGAGAAGCGTATTAGATTTGTTGCAGCAGAACTGGCCGTCGAGAAGGCGTTTTCGAACCAGACAGGCAAGGATAAAAGTGTCTTAGAGTCTTCATTTGCAGAGCAGCTTTCTCGTGCCTCTGAGGAGATTAGGAGCCTGAAGGCCCTGTTGGACCAGAAGGAGGAGTACTCTGGTGAACTTGTTTAATCGCTCATTCAATCCCAGGAAGACCTCAATAACTCTTTTGAGAAGGTCCGATTTCTGGAAAGGTCTCTTGCTCCTTTAAAGGTCTCTCATGATGCTGCCGTGGCTGAAAGAGATGAGTTAAGAGCTTAAGTTGAATAATGGGAGAAAGATTATGAAGCTCTTGAAGACAAAGCATCCGTTGATGTCAGCTGGGCTTATCTGAACGCCCGCCTTGACACATTGACGGAAATGGGCCAAGAGGATTTTGACTTGGAAGCCAAAATTGCCAAAACCAAAGAGAAGATTGAGAGGTCTCAGCAAAGTCAGAACCTTTATTCACCTGAGGTTGAGGTCCCTGCTACTCATGTCTCCCCATCTCAAGCTGATCCTTCTTCCAATGAAGACAACCCCCCATCTACAAAAGTTTAAAGAACTTGGTTCTCTTTTTTCTTATTTGTATCAATTGGTGGTTACCCCTAGTCCCATCGGGGGTAAATTTGGATCCTTTGTAAGTCCCCAACTGACAACTTAAGGGAATCAATGTAAAAATTAACTCGGCATAGACTAAGTTAACACTTGGTTTATTTTCCGTAATATATTAGTATCAATGTCAGCATGACTTTAACTTTCTCCGAGTTTCTATTTCACTCTCAAGTTTTTGCATGCTTTCTTTTTGAGGTTTTTGGTTAACCTCTGAGTTTTTGACTTCGCATTAACAATTCTTAGATTGTTCATACCTTCTTGTAACAGGCACGATTTTATAAAAGAGGGCCCTTTTTTATCGACACTTAATGAAGAAGACGTCTCAACTTCATAATGGTGTAAATATACAAAAGAGAGATAGGAATTTTCACATGTTTTTCTTTAACAATGTTTTGAAGAAAGTTTTTGCATTTGAACTTTCATAACAATTCACATGTGTTTATGCATCGTCTATAACTCATTTTGCAATTGTTTTTTTCTTTTAACAGATTCGATATAACCTTGCACTCAAAACTATATTTCTTTTGCAACAGCTTTTTCGAATTAGTACAAGGGGATAACTATTTTTGTTTACAACAGTTTTAAATATAAGGGTATGAGTTTTTACTCATAATAGTTTTTATTGATAACAGTCATTAAATGAATACAAGGGTAATGCTTCTTCCTCCATAACTATTTTTATTCAACATTTTTCTTAATAGATACAAGGATAATGATCTTTCATCCGTAACTGTTTTCATTTGTAACAGTTTTCTGAATAAGTACAAGGATAATGATCTTTCATTCATATCTGTTTTAATTTACAACAGTTTTTGAGTAAGTACAAGGATGATGATCTTTCACTCATAACTGTTTTTCATTTACAATAGTTTCTGAGTAAGTACAAGGATGTGCATTTTTACCCGTGACTAATGTTCTGCCTTTAACCGGAACACTCGTTTATATTTACGAATATGTTTTTTGAAGGTTTTTGAGTCAGGCTTTGTGTTTTGAGTTTTTGGCTCTTTGATTTTGCTCATAGTACTTGACTTGTTGGGAAGATGGATCCTCAGGCTCGAGCTTTGACTTTATGGTAGTCTTCTTTGCTTCATCTTTCCTTCCATACTGTATAGTCCCCCAAGTGTTTGAGCTTTGAAGAATGAAATCTCGAGCACTTGACTATTCCTTCCTTGTGGTCCTTTTCCTGAAAAGGAAAAACATACGGGACTCGAAGGTATATAGTTTTTAGATGATGACTACTTAACCCTTTAAAATGTCCATCAGAAAGTTGTAACCCTAGACCGAGAATTCAGTTACTTCCTCGTGTCTTTGCAGGTCTAACATCATCATCTGGTGATGGGTTAGCTTTTTCCCTATCATCTAAAATGGTTAGTATAATTTTAACTGTACAAAAGTAAAATAGAACATAACGATACCTGACCGAGGGTATTCCTTTTACTCAAAAGTAGTAGTTCTTCAAATGAACAACATTCCAACTAGTTGGTAGGATTCTTCCGTCCATACTCTCCAGCTCATACGCGCCTTTTCCAGCAATGCCACAGACTTTGTAAGGTCCTTCCCAATTCGGATTTAGCTTTCCTGCACAAGCTTCCTTCGTTTATTGAAAGAATTTTTTGAGAACGAAGTCCCCAATTTTGAAATATCTGAGGTGAGCTTTTGTGTTGTAATATCGCTCTATAATTTGTTTTTGGGCCGCCATATGTATTAGTGCAACTTCTCTTCTTTGCTCGAGCAAGTCCAGATTTGTCTTCAACTCGTCGTTGTTTGATTCTTCCATTGTTATTGTGAACCTTGTGCTTAGTTCACCAATTTCCACTGGTATTAAAGATTCTGAGCCATAAACAAGTGCGAATGGAGTCTCTCCCGTAACTGTTTTTCTAGTAGTTCTGTAAAACCATATTACCGCTGGTAGATCATCTGGCCAGTTTCCCTTGGCTCTTTCCAACCGTTTCTTTAGGTTGTTAACTATGACTTTATTTGTTGACTCGGCTTGCCCATTAGCTACGGGGTGATATGGTGATGAAGTGATTCTCTTGCTTTGCCAACTTTCGAAGAATTCTGTGACTTGTGAGCCTATGATTGTGGGCCATTGTCACATGTGATATCCTTCGGTATTCCAAAGTGGTATATTATGTTTCGCCATATGAAACTCTTCACTTATTTTTGTCGCAACTGTTTAAAAGATTCTGCCTCCACCCACATTGTGAAATAATCAATTAATACGAGTAAGAACCGTGCCTTTCCTTTAGCTGGGTGAAGGGGTCCCACTATGTCCATGCCCCATTTCATGAATGGACAAGGCGATATCACTGGGTGAAGTAGCTCCGCTGGTCGATGCATGTTGTTAGCAAATCGTTGGCATTTGTAACATTTAGCTACGAAACTCTCAGCCTCTTCTTCAATTTCGGGCCAGTAGTACCCTGCTCTGATTAGAGTTTTGACTAAGGATCTTGCTCCTGAATGGTTTTCGCAGTGTCCTTCATGTACTTATTTCATAACGAACTTCGTTTGATTGGGTCGGAGGCACTTAGCTAAGGGACCACCAAACATTGTGTTGTATAATGTGTCACGTATGAGACAGTACCATGCAGCTATTCGGCGAAGCGCTTGAGTTGCTTTCTTATCCTCGGGTACGGTGTCATTCTGTGATTTGTGAGCCTATGAATTGTGGGCCATTGTCACATGTGATCTCCTTCGGTATTTCCAAAGCGGCATATTATGTTTAGCCATATGAAACTCTTCACTTCTTTTTCTCGCACATGTTTAAAAGCTTCTTCCTCCACCCACTTTGTGAAATAATTAGTTAATACGAGTAAGAACCGTACCCTTCCTTTAGCTGGGGGAAGGGGTCCCACTATGTCCATTCCCCATTTCATGAATGGACAAGGCGATATCACTGGGTTAAGTAGCTCCGTTGGTCGATGCATGTTGTTAGCAAATCGTTGGCATTTGTCGCATTTAGCTACGAAATTCTCATCCTCTTCTTCCATTTTGGGCCAGTAGTACCCTGCTCTGATTAGATTTTTGACTAAGGATCTTGCTTCTGAATGGTGTCCACAGTGTCCTTCGTGTACGTCTTTCATAACGAACTCCGTTTGATTGGGTCCGAGGCACTTAGCTAAGGGACCACCCAACATTTTATTGTATAATGTGTCACGTATGAGGCAGTACCATGCAGCTATTCGGTGAAGCGCTTGACTTGCTTTCTTATCCTCGGGTACGGTGCCATTCTGTGATTTGTGAGCCTATGAATTGTGGGCCATTGTCACATGTGATCTCCTTCGGTATTTCCAAAGCGGCATATTATGTTTCTCCATATGAAACTCTTCACTTCTTTTTCTCGCACATGTTTAAAAGCTTCTTCCTCCACCCACTTTCTGAAATAATTAGTTAATACGAGTAAGAACCGCACCTTTCCTTTAGCTTGGGGAAGGGGTCCCACTATGTACATTCCCCATTTCATGAATGGACAAGGAGATATCACTGGGTGAAGTAGCTCCGTTGGTCGATGCATTTTCTTAGCAAATCGTTGGCATTTGTCGCATTTAGCTACGAAACTCTCAGCCTCTTCTTCCATTTTGGGCCAGTAGTACCCTGCTCTGATTAGATTTTTGACTAAGGATCTTGCTCCTGAATGGTTTCCGCAGTGTCCTTCGTGTACTTCTTTCATAACGAACTCCGTTTGATTGGGTCTGAGGCACTTAGCTAAGGGACCACCAAACATTTTATTGTATAATGTGTCACGTATGAGGCAGTACCATGCAGCTATTCGGTGAAGCGCTTGAGTTGCTTTCTTATCCTCGGGTACGGTGCCATTCTGTGATTTGTGAGCCTATGAATTGTGGGCCATTGTCACATGTGATCTCCTTCGGTATTTCCAAAGCGGCATATTATGTTTCGCCATATGAAACTCTTCACTTCTTTTTCTCGCACATGTTTAAAAGCTTCTTCCTCCACCCACTTTGTGAAATAATTAGTTAATACGAGTAAGAACCGTACCCTTCCTTTAGCTGGGGGAAGGGGTCCCACTATGTCCATTCCCCATTTCATGAATGGACAAGGCGATATCACTGGGTGAAGTAGCTCCGTTGGTCGATGCATGTTGTTAGAAAATCGTTGGCATTTGTCGCATTTAGCTACGAAAGTCTCAGCCTCTTCTTCCATTTTGGGCAAGTAGTACCCTGCTCTAATTAGAGTTTTAACTAAGGATCTTGCTCCTGAATAGTTTCCGCAGTGTCCTTCGTGTACTTCTTTCATAACGAACTCCGTTTGATTGGGTCTGAGGCACTTAGATAAGGGACCTACAAACATTTTGCGGTATAATGTGTCACGAATGAGGCAGTACCGTGCAGCTTTTCGGTGAAGCGCTTGAGCTATTTTCTTATCCTCGGGTACGGTGCCATTCTGCAAAAAGTTTAAAATTTCGTTTCTCCAATCCCAGGTTAAATGGTTAAATGTTACCTCACTTTTATCCTGGTCGATTGCTGAATGAAATAGGTGAATGACAATTGCATTGTCTTTATTTGTCACTTCTGCAATTGCTGCGAGGTTAGCTAATGCATCCGCTTCTACATTTTCCTCCCTGGGTATTTGCATAATTTTCCATGACTGGAATTGTCTTACTAGGTCTCGTGCCTTTTCCAGATATTGTTGCATCCGGGTCTCTCTAGCAGTGTAAGTCCTCTACATCCGGTTCACCACTAGTTGATAGTCATTTTTTATCACGATTTGCTCGATCGAGAGTTTTCGTGCCAGTTCAAGACTGCAATGACATCTTCGTACTCTGCTTCATTGTTAGTTATGGGATAACATTTAATAGCTTGTCGTATCTTTTCACCTGTATGTGATATTAAAACAACTCCCAAGCCGACTCCTTTTACATTAGAAGAGCCGTCAGTAAATAGGGTCCATATTCCTGGATTAGCCCCGTTAAAGAGTTGTAACTCTTTTTCTGCCTCAGGGATTATGCTAGTATTAAAATCAGCGACGAAATCAACTAAAATTTGAGACTTTATAGCATTCCTAGGCTGATATATTATGTCATGCTCGCTCAATTCTATTGCTCATTTCTCTAATCTTCCTGATAATTCTTGTTTATGTAGAATATTTCTCAATGGGTATGAGATCACAACAGTGATTGGATGGCATTGAAAATATGGTCTTAACTTTCTAGCTTCCATTATTAAAGCTAAGGCTAATTTTTCAAGATGTGGATATCTAGTTTCGGCATCTAATAGTCTTGCTTACATAATAAATTGGAGATTTTTTACCTTTGTCTTCTCTTACCAGTACTGCACTTACGATAATTTTTTCAACGGCAAGATAGACAAACAACCTTTCCCCCTCTTTTGGCTTAGACAGCAATGGGGGTTTTGATAGATAGGTCTTCAGATCTTTGAGATCCTGTTGACATTCTTCAGTCCATTCGAACTGATTCTGCTTTTTAAGAACTGAGAAAAATTTAAAACGTTTCTCCTAGGACCTGGAGATAAATCTTCGTAAGGCTGCAATTCTTCCTTTTAGTCTTTGAACTTTCTTTTTACTCGTAAGTATATTGGGTATTTCATCAATAGGTTTAATTTGAGCATGATTTACTTCTATTCCTCTATTTGATATATGGAAGCCCAAAAACTTACCTGATTCCATGCTAAAGGCGCATTTTTCTAGATTCAGTTTCATATTATACCAGAGTAGGATTTCGAAGGTAATTGAAAGATGCTGGAAATGATCTTTCGCTTGTGTTGATTTAACCATCATGTCATCAATGTATACCTTCATTGTTTTCCCCAGATGTTGCTGGAAAATCTTGGTCACCAGCCTCTGATACGCGGCTCCAGCATTTTTTAGGCCAAAAGGCATGACTTTGTAACAATAAGTCTCCCTGTTTGTGATAAAGGAAGTTTTTTTCCTTGTCTGAGGGATCCATTTTTATCTGATTATAACCAGAATACGCATCCAGAAAGCTTAACAATTCATTACCTGCAGTGGCATCAATCATTTGATCTATGTGTGGTAATGGAAATGAGTATTTAGGGCATGCTTTATTTAAATCTATGTAATCTACGCATACTCTCCATTTACCATTCTTTTTAGGCACCCCTACTGTATTGGCTAACCAATTAGGATATTTTACCTCACGTATTGAACCAATTTTCAAGAGTTTCTGTACCTCTTCGTCGATCACTTGGTTCTTGAATTGTCCTTGTTTTCTTTTCTTTTGCTTTACAGGAACAAAGGATGGATCTTCATTTAGTTTATGAGTCATCACTTCTAGAGGAATACATGTCATGTCTGAATGGGACCAAGCAAATGAATCTGCGTTAGCCTTTAAATATTCAATTAACTTACCTCGTCTGCTAGGGATTAGCCTCGTGCCTATGTGAACTTTTTGTTCGGGCTTTTGCTCGAACAATGGAACAACTCCGAGTTCCTCCGTAGTTGTTTTGATATGTTTTTCCTCTTCTGGTTCCTGAATGACATCAGGTCTGGAATCCATGTCCGTATGTTTTAACTCTTCTTCTGTGGTGACTTGATTCACCTTCTCGTGGCTATCGTCCTCCATACCTGTTTGGATAGCATTTTCTTCCATACCTGTTTGATCATCAGTTGTTTCTGCACCTGTTTGAGAAACACTTGTTTGCGATTTCCTCGTCCTTTGATTTTTCCGCTTTTTTTTTGTTAGAGTATGTTACGGAATTTATACTCCTCGAGGTTTCCTGCTCGCCTCAAATCTGTTAATTCCCCATCTGGAAGGGAATTTTATTACCTGATGTAAGGTAGATGGTATTGCTTTCATGTTATGGATCCATGGTCTCCCCATGATTACGTTGTAGGCCATATCAGTATCAATGACTTGGAATCTAGTATTTTTGATTGCTCCTTATGCGTAGGTGCTAATCTCAATTTCCCCTTTTGTTATGACCGTGGAATCGTCAAAGCCAGATAAGGCTCATGCTATTGGGATTACTTGATCCTTCATTAGCATTTCTTCCACAACTCTCGACAAAATGATGTTGACTGAGCTACCTGGATCAATAAACCCTCTTTTTACGTTAGTGTCATATATAAGTAGGTATATTACCAATGCGTCGTTGTGTGGAAGCATTAATCCGTTGATATCTGCATCGTCGAATGATATATTGTCTGCTTCCACGTCCTCACGAATATGCTTCCCATGCGTAATCGTGAATTTTGTTGTTCTTTTGCAGAAGAATTTGTTCACCTCCTCTCCTCCATGTATCACGTTCATTATTCGCTTTGGAGATGGTGGTTTTGGGGGATCCTGCATGTTCTTCATATATGCTTGTTTACCGTTTTCACTAAACAGTTATGTTAGATAGCCTTGTTTTAATAATTGTTCTACCTCACCTTGCAAAACTCTGCAATCTGATGTCTTGTGCCCATGATCGTTATGGAATTAACACCGGAAGTGTGGATTCCTTTTATTTGGGTTTGACCTCATTTCTTTGGGCCATCGAACCTTATCACCCATATTTCTCAATATTGAAATTAATTCAGAAGTACTTACATTGAAGCTGTAGTCTCTAATTCTTGTATTACCTCTATTTCGTTCATCCCGATCCTTTCGGGATCTTGATGAGGATGAGCTCGTATATCTATTTGATGGTCTATATTCTGACCGGATGTTTTTGAACCTGGGACGATATTCTCGTCCCGAAGGTCCCATAAAAAATTCGTACATGTTCTTACCTGATCTCTTTTCTGGTTCGGAGCGTCTAGAACTGATTCGATCTTCAGCTTTTGACTGAGAAATAATATCTTCTTCTATTTGTAGCTTAGTGATGTACCTGTTATAGACATCGTTCCACGTCGTGGCTGGGAATTCTCTCAAGCTTTCCTTTAGTCTTCGTGTGGCTTCTGAGTTTTTGTCATTCAAAATTGCTCGTAAATGCCATGGCTGCCCAATTGTCAGCTACCCTTGGTAGCATCATTATTTCCCGTTGAAACCTGTCTACAAATTCTCGAAGAAACTCCACGTCTCCTTGTTTTATTTTAAATATGTCTTCCATTCTTTTTGCGACTTTTGCACACCGAAATGCGCTTTTATAAAAGAATTTGCAAGCTCAGCAAAAGAGTCAATAGAATTTTCAGGTAAAAGATAATACCAGGTTAGTGCTCCTTTGGTGAGTGTTTCTCCAAACTTCTTGAGTAGGACTGACTCAATTTCTTGTTTATTTAGGCCGTTTCCTTTTACTCCGGTGGTAAAAGCAGTCACATGATCGTATGGATCGGTTGTCCCATCATACTTGGGAATATCAAGGATTTTGAATTTCTTGGGAATATGCAAGGGTGCTGCACTTGGCTTCCAAGGTTGTTGAGAATATCTATCAACGTCAATGCCTTTGATAACAGGTGGTACTCTAGGAATTTGCTCGATTCGATCGTTTTGTTCCTTCACCTGTTTTTGCAGAGTTAGTAATAAAGATTGTAATTCTGGATTATTGGACATACCTGGTCTTGCTTCAAGGGACTCAATTGGAGTGCCTCCAGTCCCAGAGTTTGCTAACCCGGATTGTGGGTTTTCCATAGTTATAGTGTTGTTAAGAGGAGGTGTTGGTGATGCAACTGGTAGTCCCCTCATGAAAGCTTGTAAGACTTGAGTCACATACTCACTAAACATTTGTTTTACAATATCCTGGTCTTCTGTTTGTTCATTTCCATTGAGACTATTGTTTTGAGTCGAAGATCTTTCTAGGGATTGTTCCCTTGATCCTCGTGGTGATACTGAGGGCAATGGAACTGGGGTTCCAACCCTTTGTTGGTTGTTGTCGTTGGTGTTCGACATATTTCATAGAATATTATTTGAGAAAGAACAGAGATTATCAGATTCCCGGTAACGGAACCAATTTGTTTAACCAAATAATTAGATTCTCCGCCAAAGCTAATTTAAGAAGAACACGGGTTTCTGATAACCAAGGGATACACTAATAATTGCAAGTGAACTTGTAAATAGAAAGAAATAAGATGCGTAAAAAGTAAGTATATTGCAATAGCGGTCCGAACGTGTCTTTACAAGTTATATTGTACTCCCTTATATAGGGAATTTCTTAATATAACGTCTACACTTTTCAGTGATTGAGAATTAATGACTTATAATGGCATAAATGTAACGTTACAATGATTAACCGTAACTGTCGCATGAAGGTTATGTAACATTTGGCTCATTAATTGAAGATCTCCGAATCTACCCTGTATCTTGCCCTGATTCATTTTGACCGTGTCTCTTCATATTCTCGATTAGGTTGAGATTCACGTATCTGGTTATCCCATGGATATGTTGTTCCGTGCCTCTTTGTTTCGTACCTCTTCATAAAGTTTCGTCCAGTTGTCATATTTTCATTCTTCCACATAGATTGCTGAGTCATCACGATTATTACACGTGTGAAGCTCATTTTTACCAATACAATTGGCCTTCTCGGGTGGTACAATATAGTGATATCATAGTCCTTAAGTAGCTCCAACCACCTCTGCTGACTCAAATTAAGGTCCTTTTGCTTTAACAGGTGCTACAAACTCCGGTGATCAGTGTAGATCTCACAAAGAACACCGTACAATTAATGACGCCAGATCTTCAAGGCGTGAACAATAGCAGCTAACTCAAGATCATGGACAGGATAATTCTTCTCATGAACCTTCAACTGTCTGGACGCGTATGCAATCACCTTATCGTCCTGCATCAACACTGCTCCAAGACCAATCCTCAAGGCATCACAATAGATAATGTAAGACTCCGAACCTGTAGGCAATACCAAAATTGGGGTTGTAGTCAAAGCTGTATTGAGCTTCTGAAAGTTCTCCTCACACTCCTTGGTCCACCTAAATGGGGCACCCTTATTGGTCAGCCTGGTTATAGGTGCTGCAATAGATAAAAACCCCTCTACAAAACGACGGTAATACCCCTCCAGACCAAGGAAATTGTGGATCTCCGTAGCTGATGATGGTCTAGGCCAACTCTGCGCTACCTCTACCTTCTTCGGATTTACCTTGATCCACTCACAAGATACTACGTGACCCAAAATTCACACTTAGAAATTTTTGCATACAATCTCTTCTCCCTCAAAGTCTGAAGCACTATCCTCGGGTGTTGCCCATGATCTTCCCGAGACCGGGAATATACCAGAATGTTTTCAATGAACACAATGATGAAGGAATCAAGATAAGGCCGGAACACACTGTGCATCAAATGCATAAAGGCTTCTAGGGTATTGTCAGCCCAAAAGACATGACAAGAAATTCATAATGACCATATCTTGTCCTGAAAGCAGTCTTCGGGATATCCGGCTCCCGAATCTTCAACTGATCATAGCGAGAATGCAAGTCAATCTTGGAAAACACCTTGGCACCGTGTAACTGATCAAACAAATCATCAAATCGAGGCAATGGATACTTGTCCTTCATTGTAACCTTGTTTAGCCGACGATAATTAATACATATACGCATAAAACCATCCCTTTTCTTTACAAACAAGACAGGAGCACCCCAAGGTGACACACTGGGCCTAATGAAACCCTTATCAAGCAACTCATGCAACTGCTCCTTCAATTCAGGAGGATCCATACGGTAAGGAGGAATAGATATGGGATGAGTGTCCTGCAACAAATCAATGCCAAAATCAATATCTATGTCGGGCGACATGCCCGGAAGATTAGCTTGAAACACATCAGGGAAGTCCCTCACTATTGGAAATGACTCAGTTGTAGGGGTATCAATACTGACATATCTCACATAGGCCAAATATGTATCACACCCCTTCTCAACCATTCGTCGAGCCTTAAGAAGTGAAATGACCATGTGAGGAGTGTACTCTAAGGTACCTCTCCACTCTAATCGCGGTAATCCTGGAATAGCCAGCGTCACGGTCTTAGCGTGACAATCAAGAATAGCATAATGGGGCAACAATCAGTCCATGGCCAAGATAACATCGAAATCTACCATAATGAGCAATAATAAACCGGCTCTGGTATCAAAACCACTAAGAGCAATCAAACACGACTGATATACGCGGTTTACAACAAGAGAATCCTCCACAGGAGTAGATACATAAATAGGGGAACTCAAAGAATCCCGAGATACCCCCAAATATGGGGCAAAATAAGAAGACACATATGAATGCGTAGAGCCTGGGTCGAATAATACTGATGCATCTCTATGACAGATGGGGACAATACTTGGGATGACAGAATATGAAGCAACTGCCTGTGAATGGACTGGAAGGGCATAATACTTTTCCTGGCCTCCCCCTCTACAGCGACCTCGACCTCCCCAACCTCCACCTCGAGTTGCCTGAGTAGGTGGGGCGATAGCTGGGGCTGGAAGAATGTCTAGAGGCCCCTGTGGAGCATGCGGTGGCTGAGAAGTCTGTGGAGGTGCACCCCTCTTATATATCGGGCCATCCCTAACCACACGAAGAGTATCACCTCACTTAAATCAACCCCTTGGAGGATGCGGTGGCTGAGACTATCTCAGACGCAGCATGCTGGACTAGCCGGTAATAGCACCTCGAGCAGGAGGCACACTAGATACTGGCGGTGCATAATAAGGCTCTTGAGGTCTAGGAGGAGTTAGAATAGCGCTAGATGCTGGAAGAGCCGAATGAACATGGCGACTCACAAAAACCCTACCATGGCGTGATGCTGGCTCACGAGGTCCTAAAGAATGACCAGTCTCTATAGACCTCTTGGCCTCTCTTTCCTCTCTGTCCCGAGAAAGCATGCCCTCCACTCTCCTAGCAATACTCACAGCCTGTTGATAAGTGATATCCATCTCTATCTCCCTCTCCATGCTAGTCCGAATACTGGGGTGGAGCCCATCAATGAAGCGATGAACTCTCTCTCTAATTGTAGCAACCAAAGCCAGTGCATGTCGAGACAACTCACTAAAATGGATTGCATACTCCGACACAGTCATAGAACCCTGGAGTAGCTGCTCAAACTTTACACGCCAAGCATCCCTGAGGCTCTAAGGGACATACTCACGCAAAAACATATCTGAGAATTGAGTCCAAGTGAGTGAGGCTACCTCGTCCGGACTACTCAGCTCATAGGCACGCCATCACTAATATGCCGCTCCGCTTAGCTGAAAAGAATGAAAGAAACCCCACTCGTCTTCACTATGCCCATAATGCAGAGGATACGATGACACTCCTCAAGAAAACCCTGAGCATCATCTGAAGCTAGTCCGCTGAAAGTTGGTGGGTGATACTTCTTGTACCTCACAAGCCTGAGCTGATCTGCCTTAGAAGCAACTACCCTCTGCTTAGGAGTACGTGCTGCAAGAGTATGTGCCCCTTCTACGGCTCGATATGTGGCGGTAGCAATCAGAATCAGCCCACCCTGAGCCAAAGTGATGAACATGCTCATGAACTGAGCCAAGGTCTTCTGGAGGGCTAGAGCAACAATAGGAACCTCCGGTGTTGTCCCTCTAGCTGGGGCTGCTGGGGGATCCTCTATCGCAGCTCGCGTCAGTGCTCTGGCTTCACCGTGTGGTCGTCCTCAACTGCTCACACCTCCTAACCGGTGGATCTAGGCTTGTCCTCCGCACGTGTCCGAACCATCAAAGTCGCGCTTCCCCCATCTTGTCGTCCACGGGAGCCATGTCCACACTCTCCCGAATATCTTCATCCCTAATCATATCCAGCTTAGTGTGCCCACATATCCATCTCGACATCCTTATGTATTCTACTTTCATCCTCAAGATATGTGAATTCTTGACTGGCCAACACTCAGCTTCATACAACCTGGACGGTCTAACCACCACTCTATATAACTTACCTTTGAGTTTCGGTGGCACATTCTTGTCACACAGGACTCTAGACGCTAACCTCCATTTCATCCACCCCACCCCAATGCGCTGCGCAACATCCCGTCGATCTCCCTATCTCCCTGGATGATTGTTGCGACCAAACACACTCACGCAAGTATACGTCATCGTCAAGTAGTAGAGTAGTGAGTAGAGTATCGTTCCCATGAAGACTTATGATTAAATTTTGACTGATTCAAACTCAAATAACTTATCGATTCAAGAGTTTTCTCACAAAATATATAATTTACTAATTAACTACCTAAAAATTATCAAGTAATGCAATAACCAATTTCGAGTAACAATCAGTAGGAGAGGATATTCCAGGGTCATGGGATAACTAACAATCGTGTTGCGTTCTTAGCTTAAAATGACTAATTGATTTATCTGGTTTGTTATTGGACAAGGTTGATATTACTCATAAGAATCTGTCGAGTTCTTACTCGCCTATTCAAGCTAACTTAATGCCTATACGCCTATGGATTTAAGATTAACAAGAATGCATTCACACTTCTTGTATTTCAACCAAGAAAGACAATTAGGTATATGTCTATCCTAATTGCGAATCTGTTCCTCCCTTCCCGGGTTCAAGAACATGCTCTATTTAATTCTATATGCAATCTAGAATTCCCACTTTCGAGTTCAACTCTAGATTCGTAGATAGTATCTCACTGTTAGTTACTCAGCAAAATAATTAAGAACATAATTAAATAGACAACCCAATATGATAAAATCAAAATCCTCAATTCAAGCTTCAAACATCAACATTCATGTATCACCCATGACCCTATAACAATAGGGTTCTTAGTCACTCATGTTCATACAATCATAAAAATAATGGTTTTAAACATAAAATCAATGAATATTGGACTAAGGATGGAAATATTTATCAACTCCGTACTCCCAAGTGTTCCGTCCTTTTGTTTTTCTCTCCAAGTTAGGTCACCCCTTCAAAATCGTGTTTATTTGTGTATTTATACCGTATAAAAACAACCCCTGATAAATATACCATTTCCAAGCCGAAGTAGATATTACTCAACAGTTTTTTGCACATCCGCACCACGCCTCGCGTTGCACCACGCGGCGCGCTAATGTATATTCCTTCAGTGTACACAGTTTCTCTTGGCAGACCAATTTTACACCGCCGCATCGCACCCTCCGGTGCCCCATGCGACGCTGTAGTGTAAATTTCTCAGAGTAAACTTGTTTCGTCTTCTTTTGACATCCAGGCTTGGTACATGACCCCCGAACACGATCCTATTGTAATTTATTGGGCTTTTACTCATACTTCAAAGGTCCAAATGGATCGATTTAGCTCCAAATTAACTTTTAAACTCGGAATCACTTCCTGCAAGGCATAAAACACGTACTAAGATCAATTAACTATCATTTAAGCTCAAGTACACATAAAATGCAGTAATTAGAGTGAAATATTACGGCTGAAACACTAGTTTCTAGCCTAACGTCAACACCCCACACTTAAACCATTACTTGCCCTCGAGTAATTAAACTACACTTCACCTAGGGATTACCTTTTCATCAAACAACCTCCCTAACACATTATGCCACGAATATTTAAAGTATATTGAGCACCATATCATAACATCCCACCCTCAAGACTCGACTCAAAATTACCACACATTTTTCACAACCTGCTCATCTACTCTAACACAGAGGTCAAAGACGTGAACTTACCTTCGCAAATCATATGCCCTCATGCAAACAATAGAGAATAGTTCCACTCACAATATAGTTCAAGAACAATTAGGAACTCAAGATAGGAAGAATTAACTCACTCTAAGAATCAAAATTCATGTGCAACAGAAGACATACCATAGGCTTGCCCTGTTTACCTTGAAAATGGTAATGACAATTAAATTTGATTTTGTGGTTCTAAAAATATGTGATTTATTTTAATACTAGTTGTTAAGCAATAGATTCTATGTAAGAGTTAGGGAAATAAGATAAGAGTAAAAGATAGCGAAAAAATGTAAACCAAACTACCCTAGATCAGGGTCTCGAGCTGGCTGAGATAGGACCCAAAGGTCGAGGTACAATACCGACGGAGGGTAGTCGACGCAGGTCTAACATTTCTAAGGGCCTCGAAGAGGGCTCTTTATGATCAATGATAAGCAATAAATGAAGAATAATCAATGAATACAATAAATGTATGAAGTAAATCAATAAAGAGACAATAAAGTGTGTTTGAGTAGAGAGCAAAGAATATTCTTGTTGTTGTATTGAATATCATGTGTGCAAGAAATGATAAGGGTCCCCTTTATATAGAAAGGGGAAATCCCAATATAGTACATAAACATTTATTACAAAGAAATGCGGTTAGTACATCTATTTAATGCCACGGTACGGACTTGTACTATTCTTGCAGACCTGGTGAACTCTAATCACGTGCCTTTCGGGGGTTTCTCGCTAGTTCATGATAGCCACCGATTTATAATGCCCCGAGGTCAAGTATAGGGTACCCTCGGGGGAGAACCTCAAGCTGTGCCTCAAGCGTTCTGAAGGCGGTCAGTGGAAAGCCATAATAATCATAAAATCGACCTCTTCGATTTTAGCCGTATACAGATAGTCCCTGCATTTCTTAGAGTGAAATGATAAGAAACGGTCTTGAACCCTTGCCTCTTCGGCTTCCATCATGATGTCAGCCTCGTCATAGCATTAAATGACGTGACTCAAAGGCTACGTAGAGGTCGTGGTCAACATGACTATCGAGAAGCTTATGAACCGTTTTGGTTCGACCTTTCAGCTTCTCAAACCTTGCGCAAATGGCTTATATGAATACATCAAGTGTTTTCCATTCATAATTTTACAACATCCTCAATTTTTTAGAGCTGAGTTCATGATCTTCTGCATTCATCTTGTCTCTGTGCTTCTTTCTTCGTCTCCTTTCTTAAAAACTTTGTTGTAGTTATGGAAAAAACTTCTAAAACGGTACCCCAGAAAGAGGGCACCACTTCTTATTCACGCCCGTCCAAGGGCAAGCCGAAAATACCTCCAAGTATTGAGCAATGTATTCCAGGCACCTTCGATACGATCTATGACTCTACCATCGGTAGATCTACTTCTACACCGAGCCGATGCGAGCCCATGCCTCGGTACATCAGTGTTGTAACCAAAGCGGAAAGAGTAAAAACGGACTTCCGTTGGGGGCAGTACAAATAGAAATACCTGAAGCTGAGGAAAGCATAGTGACACACAAAGTTAGCTTCCGCACCGTTTACATATACCCTTTCACTCTAGGTCACGTAGAATCTTCTTCCGCCCTTATAGACCCTGTGATTCTTGACTTTTGCCGCCAGTACCGGGTGACACTCGGTCAGATATATCCTTCCTTCTGGAGGATCGTGTATATGCTCCGGTATTTCTCCAACCAGGTCGAGGGAATGACCTTTACCCTGGACCTTTTGATAAAGTTGTATAGCCCCGTCTCTTCCGAGGGGGTTTAATTAATCTACATTATCAGTCTGCGAAGATGTTCTTCGAGAGCATCAATGAAGACAAAGACCAGGGATGGATGAGACGGTTTGTCAGAGTAAGGACCTCACACATCATTCCTGCTGATAGGATGCCATTCCCGTAGGAATGGAGCATGAGGCGTAATTGTCACTACCTCGAACACATTTTATTGCTCCTTCTTCTTCTGAACTTATTTTATTTTGATCATGCAGCCACCGTTTGGTTCCGCGGTATGGTTAATAACCTTACGGGATGGATCAGAATATTAGATTGTGCCATTCCTTACAACAAGCGATCTTGGCGTGATCTGGCTAAGACGCGGTGGCAGGCCAAGAACCATGGTAAGCCCTTTTTGTCGTTGTTGCCAGATTTCATATAAGTACTATTTGTAGCAGTAAATTTTATATACCATGCCTATACAGGCCTCGGAGAAGGCTTTTCAATGAGACTGCCCCCTCAAGGTGAAGAGGAAGCTTCGAAACCTGACAAGGGTAAGAAGAGGAGGAAGGAGACATCGGCTCAGTCTCCAAAATGAAAGAAGCCCAATATCCGAAAGCCTACGACCGATGCCACGGTCCTGACTTCGGATGTTGCTGCGAGTCTTTGTGCCATAGACGAAGATGACGATGAGGATGATCTCCCTTTGGTACAAAGGGTAAGATGGAGTGCTGACACTCCAAAAATTGTTGGGCAGGGAGCCTCCGAGTCAGAGATGGCCAATGTGGGTCAACCTTGAGCATAAGAGGTCATCGAGGGAAGCTCGGGTGCAGTCCTCGAGTCTCAAATTGGATATGGTACAGTCCGTACCGATAAATCCTCAGCTGGCAAGTTTGGAGTGCCTGAATCTAGGATATTTTGGGGCCAAGAAGATACTCCGATAGATATTGACGTCGTGGGCGACTTTGATTTGGGCCCTTCATTTTCCCTAGGGGAAATAAGGGATGCGCAGAACAGTGATGCTGCTGACGTGGGGGCCTCTCAGGGAGAGGATGATACATTTAGAGATTACATCGTCAACCTCGAGGAGGATACAGACCTTGATGCCCCCTTCGCCCTCGAAGAGGCTGAGAGGCTTCAGAAGAAGGTAATATTCTTGACATACCATTTGTGCTTTAGATTTTTACCCTTGCTCTTCTAACTTCCCTGCTTTGCCGTAGGTCAAGAGGCTATACGATAAGGCCTTCTCCAAGCTTCAAGATGAACTGACTTTCCGCGAGGAGGAGCTTGAGAAGCTCACCTCGGAGCTGAATGAATCAAAGGCCTCCTCTACCCGAAAGGAAGATGAGTTGAATTAGCTTCATACTAGTCTGGAAGGAGTGCATCTGGAGGAACCAGCTTCACAGAGCAGGTAATATGAAAGTCATGAGTTCATTTTCATATTCTCATAAGTTGTTGTTTACTAACTTGATTCGTCTTTGCAGATCGAGAAAAAGATTGCCTTGGTTGGGAAACTCTAGGAAGAGGTTGCAACCAAGGATGTGGAGATCCTCGAGCTGAAGAGGCAGAATGAAACCATGGCCTTGGAGAGGGACCTTTTGCGGGGAGAGTTGACCTCAACCTAGGACCTTCTTCGGAGTACCTAAAAGGAGGTTACTTTACTATTTACGGCCAAGTCTGAGGTTGATGAGCCTGTAGCCTCATATAAAAGAGATGCTCATGCCAGAAATGATCGGGCTAGGGAGGTATCTGAGAAGGCCAAGCTCAAACTAGCTCGGGCCATTTCCCATGCTCATTCACAAGCTAGGAGGAAGGCCCTCGAAGAAGAAAGCGCCAAAGGCTCCGATCTCGCCGAGATCGAGAAATCCAGGGACTTAAAAGAAGAGTCAGCACTTTCAACTTTTTCCCTTTCTTTTCGTAAATGGCCTCCTCGGGGGAGCTTTGTAATGACACATTCTATAAATATATTTTTGTGAATGAAAAAGGATTTTTTGCCTAAAGTCTTTTATTTTTCAATGCAAATTCAATCTTTTGAATTTTGATGTCGGCTCTTTAAAGCCCATACTTGGAACGATAGAGGCCCTCGAGATTGGGCACCATCTCGAGGATAGATCGATATGTGGATCTTGATAGCTCTTTCTAGAGATTATACTTGTAGCAACTGAGATCCTCGAGATCGGGCACCATATTGAGGCTAGATTGGTATCGATGGCTCGTTAGAGCCCATAATTATAGTAATAGAGATCCTCGAGATCGGGCACCATCTCGAGGCTAAATCGATATTGATAGCTCCTTCCCCGGAAGATGATATCATGGCCCATGTAAAGAGGTTTTTGAACGTATATACGTACCCCTTTAAGTTAGGTCCTCATGACAGAGTCGTGCTCGACTTTTGTGGGAGATATCGGGTTACCCTGGCACAGGTTCACCCGTCTTTTTGGAGGATAGTGCTGATGATAAGGTTCTTCGTGAAGAAAGTCGGGCTCGAGTTCACCCTCAGCCATCTTATCAGATTGTATCGGCCCTTACACTATCAGGGCTTGATCACTCTCCAACGTCGATCCACCCAGCCCCTTATTTCCATCGATAAAGAAGATGGGGACCGAGGGTGGATGAGTCGATTTGTCCAGGTGCGGACTGCCGATATTATCCCGGCGGAGTTCCTTCCATTTACTGAGAAAAATGGAATTTCACACGTAAGTGGTACACTTGTGTTTCTATCATTTTGTTCATAGTGGAGGCAGACTCTGTAATAATACCTTTTTTCCATTCTTGGAGCAACTTCATGGTTTCCATACGAGGTCCCCGACCTGACGGATTAGAATCAGAAGCTGGCTACCTGCTCGAATTACGAGGAGTGTAAGTTGAGAGGCCTGTAGAAGGGTAGATGGGAGGCCAAACACCATTGTGAGTGCCTTAAGATTCTTTCTCTTAGGAAATATTTTCCTTTTTATTAACTTCTTGACTGCAGACATTGGATAATTCTCCGAGATGAGACCGTGTCCTCTTGAAGATAAGGAGGGGTCGTCGTCTTCGGGGCCGAAGAATGATAGTAAACAGAAGGAGTCCTCAGTGGGCGAGGAGATTCATTGTGAGGCAGGGTCAGCCCGGAGACATAAAAGAGATGAAGTCGAGCCTGTCCAACCTGAGGTCTCTAGCCTCGGGAGAACAGTTCCTCCTTTTCCACCGTCTTCTTCCTCGGTCGAAGGTACTCCGAGGAAAAAGGGTCTTCTGCCTCCACTTTCTTCTCCCGTCGAAGGTACTTCAAGGGATGTTCACGACCAAGGGACGCCTGATAGGAGCGGAGTCTCAGAATGATTATGTCCCCTCTCAGGATGGTTCAACTGGGGCTGAAGAGGCCAGACCAGGAGATGCTCGCTCGGCCTTTGAGGAGGCTCAACGGTTCTATTCTTCGGTAAGTGTCGCGCCACCTTTTTCCTCGCAGAGTCCGGGTTTCGACATTCTTGGGGATAACTCACTTCCTTTTTGGAAAGAGGTATCGAATTTGAAGAGTCGCCACCTAACAGATTAAAGGTGCGGTAGGGAACCTAATGCAAATAACTCATAAAGCCGGTTTACATTATCCGAGATTGGGTAAGGGCTCGAAATTACCTTGAGGGGAAGGTGTTAGGAACCTCTCGAGGTCCACAATGGTGGATCCCGTCCAAACTCATTTTGTGAATTAGTCATTAAGGAAATAAAGCAATTTAAACACATAAGGATTATTACAAAAACAGGAATAAATAGGTCCTAAGTTTATTAGCCTATAGGATCACTTCTGTGCAATACTCGGTAAACTTTCCTCAAATAGAGGTGTTGCGCGTAGCATTAACGCACAAGTCATCATATCCTTTACTATCCAATTACCCTCCCCTTAATGGTTATATAAGAAATTTTAATTAAACGCGTACTCTATGCGTGCATTACCCGTCCCTTACCTGTGGTCCGGGAGGTGCTTAGGACCTCTAATTAAGGTAGTTCTAGACTCACCTATGGTTCTTAAAAAGATAAAATCTAAAAGACAAGCAAAACAAATAGGACTGTCATATAATAGAGCAGTTTAAGACTAACATTTACCTCCACAAAGAGGCAGACAATTGCACGTCTCAAACAACAATTTTTAAACACTTTAAAAGTCCTACAACAGGATATCTAAGTGAGCACAAAGCAGAATATGCAACATTTTATTAAAGCGAGACAATGGATACCTAATCAGTTTGCCTACTGATTTTATGGCTTCCTGAATATGCGGAGTTTATAAACAGTCAAACAGAATTACAACTTCACAATTTTAGGATTTTTGTTGTCCTATAGGCTTGCCTAGGTGAGGATCAGCAGTAACCTATAAACATGATATCTAAGCGTTAATAAGAACCATAATAGACCAATGATCAATTTTAAACGAGCAAATTTTATTCATTAGACCCTATAGGCATGTTGTTTAGATGCTGAAAATAATCACAATCATTACATAGCTGGTTTTACCTGTTCATCTCTATAAGCCTGATATCTAGGTGTTGAGACTGTTTTTCTGCATATTCTTTATGGGCCTGATGATAAAACTGATTTTTTAATACAATTTATCTATGGGCATGATATCTACCCGAGTGCAAATAAAGTCCTAGAACATGATTTCTAATGCACATGGAAAGTATATGAACATGATTATTAAGGCAGATTTGATAGCAACCTAGAAACAGGATTTCTAACGCGGATGTGAATATGCAGAATTTGAGAAATGGAATTTTAGAAAAATTAACATGATGAACCTATAAGCATGTTTTCTAGTGCACATATAATTATAAGAGCACGCTTTCTAATACACATTGATGGTCTTATCAATCCTAGGAACATGATTTCTACCCGATTCTCCACAACATATATATATATATATATAAGTCCCTCCCATTTTACTAATATCCCCAATATCAGTTTTACAAGAATTATTATTACCGACCAAAGATAAATGAATTACAGAAATGAAACTACCATACTATAGGGAGTCTGGATAGGCCCAAAAGTAACCCTGAAGAATAAGGCCTTCAACCAAGCCTGAAGTGCCAATAGTATCCAAGAGGGTATCCTCGTGCGTCAAAGTTCCCAGGGACCTCAGGGACCACGGGCAATGCTTACACCAAGAATCATTTAAAGAAACAGTTCTTGTCCATAAATGTGGAAAAGCCAGCCCTAGTGTGTCAGAGTTCAGAGGAGTCTCATGGATCCTAGGCAGTGCTCACAGTGGAGGGGCAGGACCCTAGATATTCTAAAAGAAGGAGTAGAAAATAGTGCTTGAAAATATAAATAGTTTTATGAAAATAGTTTAGAAGTAAGCAATTTAGGAGTGAAAACAGTTTAGAGGTGAAAACAGTTTAGAAGTGAAACAAAGTCATTGAAGCATTCTGAAAACAAAGGTTTCAACAGACAAATAGCAAACAGACACATAGTCCCATAGTTTCAAAGCCCATATTCATATTGCCCAGATTTAGCTTAGTTCATTAGTAAACACTAGGTGACATATAGCATGTTGAGAACAAACAACTACACAGAGAATGGAGCAGGGGTTGGGCACATAGGAATTAGGAACACATAAAACAAAGTGAGAGTGAAAGCATACTGATTAACATGAACATAGAGCATGTAGGGGTAGGTTGACATTTTCCAACTACCAAGTTCATAACACTCACTAGGATATAACATACTGATTTAGGGTCTTAAACAGGAAAAATATATTTCTCACAGCTAGACCTAATGATAGAAGTAATCGTACTGACTTAAAGCAATAGACAGGAAAACATAGAAGTTTAATGCAGGAGTAGGCATGCTAATCAATTCATAGAAAGGACAGGGATTTAACTACACAAACGTGGTCATACCAATTGAGGTCAATGGATAGGAAAGATAAGAGTCTAAACACATAGGTAAACATGCAGGTTTAAAGCAATAAAAAGGATAGGTTGAAACTTAGACACAAAAGTGAACATGCTGATTAAAGCAATAAACAAGGAAAACCATAGAAGTTTAAACACAACAGAATCATGCTGATTAAAACAGTAGGACATATGTTTAAATACAGAAGTAGTTATGCTGGTTAAAAAACAGTAATATAGAAGTAATCATGTTGATTACAAGTAGTAAGACATAGACCTACAATACAGAAGTAATCATGTTGATTGGGATCAAGGAACATACCAGTTCAATTACACAAAAGTAGACATGCTAGTTGAAGTCAATAAAAAGGGAAGGCAAAAACAATCATGCTAATTGAGATACAATAAAGATAGGGATTCAACATAAGTAAAACAACAAACGAGAAATCACATAGGTTTAATATTTATAACATAATGACATTATGAATCGAGACATACCAGTTAGAGATAGCAAACAGAAGATGAAAGGTATGCAGGATTCAGTGGTCTAGCCTTGGATTTTAGCCGGCTAGACAATGTAGTAAACATATGCAGCAAAAAGATGAGAGCAAAGTGTGTGTGTTTCTTTTGAACGATGTTCGTGTGTTTTGAAGAATCAGAATAAGAGTATATATAGAGCTTAGTAAGGTAAACAAATAAGGCAAGAATAACTTAGAGTTCATAAACAGGGTAACCCAAATAAATCAACTAGTTAATTGGGGGATTTAACCAATCAATTCAAACGGAAAGTCTGGGAGGGACCCCCTGGAATAGGGGAGTCAATTAACGGTACAAAAAATTAGGGTTCAAATAAGGCAACAAATCAATCATATACCATATAGGAGTCAATCAAGCCCCTTAAGTCAGACTGATAATTCAATTAAGGCAAGTATTACTAATTACAGTCACAAATAAGAAAATAGGTAAAATCACAAAAAATACTGATTTTAGCAGGAAACTATTGTTCAAACCCTAAATAATCAGTCAATATAATTGGTTAACAGAAATAAACATAATAACGGGAAGAAAGATTAAAGAAATCAGTGCAATAAACAAGAAAATATCTAGGGTTTATAGAGCATACACAATATTAGTCAAACGAGTAAAAGATAGTCAGATTAAACGCTTGAGAGTTTGAAAATTGTTTGAAGAGAACTTTAGGACGAAACCTAATTTCATAAAAGTAATGGAATCGAAATCAAAATAGAAGATGTTTGAGGGAAAATACCAAATAATACTCAGAACATTTCAGATCTACAATGATCTGAACAGACCCACGTAGTCATAAGACTAGGGGTTGTCTTTTTTAAACAATATAGATGAAACACACTCGCTCCAAAGCCATAGATTCGAACGAAAAATAGGAGAAAACCAGTACTCACAAACGATAATAGCTATAGGCAGGCTTGTAAACAAGTTTCGGACAAAACCCAAATTGAATCTCTTTGAGATTCTCTTAGAAATCCATGTAATCAAACAACCAGAAGGTGTAAAAGGTCGGTAAGGGCCTGAAAATACACAAAAGCCCTATAGACAAGGGAGTTTCTCCGGTGACAGCGATTATGTCTTAGGGAGTGATTGAGAGAGAATAGATAGGGTAGGGGAAACGATAAGGGCAGGAGAAAGGGGGGATGGGGGTTTGGGTTAGTCTTAGGATTAAAGAACGTATGAAATAACATGTACTGTTGATCTTAGAGATCAACGGCCACGATTAGGCGAGGTCTTTGGGTCAGTAAGGTATGAAATTTGGCATGGGCGAATTGGGCTGTGTTTTAAGGGGTTAGGGCTGGTATAATTGGTTAGATATGAAATTTATAAGGAATCAAAAGGGCTATTTGTTAAATACCCAATTAATTAGTAAAATAATTTGTAAAAGTAATTAACATATCATAAAAAATTGATTTTCACGTATAAAAATATTTTAAAATAATTACTCAATATTTTAAAAATATAAAAAGCTATTTTCTGGTAAAATATTATAATAATGCATACATGGGCTATTATTGCAAAGTTATTTCCATTATAACCCAAAAATGTAAATGTGGCTCTTTTATGCAACATTTAAAGCTTAGTATAAATGTAAGTAGTAAAATTAAGTTATAAAATTGTTATAAAGCCATTTGTAATGAAATTAGTAATTATTTATGTACTAAAAACACTGGGATAGATTAATAAAAATCCTTAAAAATGCAGAAATTATGGAAAAATATTGATTGATGCTTATGCATTGTTTTGAAGATATATATGCATTTTGAAAATAATATAAGGAAAAATTGGGTATAAACAACGGCCCCTCTTTACCCGGAAAGGATGAAAGAGTTATCCGGTAAAGACATGATGCACAATTTTGACCGAGTAGGACAATTTGAGAGACATATGTCGCACTCTAGTTTCTGAGCTGCCTACATATCCCTAATTTTACAGGAATCAAGCCGTGTGTAGTTCTGGATTCATCGGCGGAATATACTGATGAAGTTATCACAAGAACATACACAAGATTTTTGGATTGGTGAAATGGTTGTAGTGAGCGGTCAAGTTTGAGGTAGTATGAAGGAACTAGAGTAGAATTGCTCCTGTTGGGGTAACGGTTGCTCGTCGAGTTATCTGCAAGTAAAAGATGTACTACAAGCATATATATGTGCATAAATTTATACGTGATGCAAATTCTCTTCAGGCCATGAGAATTGTCTCTTGACGGTTAAGGATGGCGTCCTTAGACCATGACGTCCTGGGCCATGAATTTTGCGGTAAGGGATTTGCAGGCCATGAAATGATGTTCTCGGGCCATGAAAATGATGTCTCTGAACCATGACGCCTTTGAATAATGATATGCAAGTTTGAGAGATCCTCAAGCAATGGCCTCGTGTCTTCCGGTTATGAGAATGATGCCTTCAGACTATGATGCCTTCAGACAGGTTGGAGATATTTCAGCCCATGAGATGCAAGACATGACACTATAAGCAACAAGACAAGGCTTATTCTTGTGACGAAGTTGAGGGCAGGGCTTAGCCCGAAAGAAAAGAATAGATAATTCAAGAGGGGCAGTGCTTAGTCTCGCGCAAGATTTGGGATAGTGCTTAGTCCCATGCAAAATGAAGGCAATTCTTAGCCTTATGCAAATAAAGAGGCAGGGCTTCTCATGCAATATTCAGGACAAGTCTTAGTCCCATGCAAAGTGAAGGCAGTGCTTAGCCTTATGCAAATAAGGAGGAAGGTGTTAGCCTCATGCAAATGGAGAGGCAGGGCTTAGCCTCATGCAAGATTCAGACAGAGCTTAGTCTCATGCAAAGTTCGGGACAGGACTTAGTCCCATACAAAGAGAAGGAAGAGCTTACCCTTATGCAAATATGGAGGCAGGGCTTAGTCTCATGCAAAGATTGAGACAAAGCTTAGTCTCGTGCAAATAGAAGCCGGAGCTTAGCCTTATGGAAATAGATAGGTAGGGCTTGGCCTCACTGAGACAGAGCTTAGTCTCATGCAAAGTTTGGGACAGGGCTTAGTCTCATGCAGAGGGAAGGAAGAGCTTAGCGTTATGCAAGATTCGGGACAGGGCTTAGTCCCATACAAGATTGAGACAGAGCTTAGTCTCATGCAAATAAAAGGCAATGCTTAGACTTGTGCAATATAGAGAGGCAGGGTTTAGCCTCATGCAAGATTGAGACAGAGCTTAGTCTCATGCAAATAAAAGGCAATGCTTAGCCTTGTGCAAAATAGAGAGGCAAGTCTTAGCCTCATGCAAGATTTGGGACATGGCTTAGTCCCAATGCAAATATAATAGATAATAGATGATAACAGAGTATTTCTTAGCTGGAAATGGATTAAGTATCTTTGTTGTTATGAAGATTGTGATTCCAATGTGTGCATATTACTTGTTCCTCTATTCAAAGATAATCGTGAGTTCTATATGGGGGAGGTCAATTCGTGTCTACGTCAGCTTGCTTGATCTGCTTCACTCGGTCTGAAGATCCTGTTCAAATCATTGGGGGTAGCATTTGCTAAACAAAGTTTATTTCAAAAGCAGGCATGAATAGTTTTCAAAGACGTAGTAAGAAAAAAAAAAGTATATATATATATAAATTGGTTAGATGAACCAGTGATTATAACACGATCTGAGACATTGCAACTTCTCTTACTGTAGAATTTTGAGGGCCCTCCTCAATATTTTACCCCAGTTAGGTGGACAAACATTTCTGACAGTTGTATATGCGGCGATTGGCTGGACTTGCTTCGGAATTTAGAGGGTCCTCCTCAAAATTCTGCCCCAGTTTCTTATTGTGGAAAAAATAGAGACTTTATTGAATTCTGACCGAACCTACATGGTTGCCTATGTATCCCCTCTTAAACGGGAATCAGGTCGAGCGTAGTACAATTTACATCATACGAGGAAACATAAATAGTTTACACATAGTATCGTTTGACAACATCAGAATTGATTAGTTTTGGTTAGACTTCTCCGTCCATTTCTGCGAGTATGAGGGCTCCTCCAGTCAATACTATGTGAACCATGGAATGACCTTGACAATTGGGAGAGAATTTCCCTTTGGCTTCATCTTGATCCGGGAAGAGCTTCTTCAACACCAGCTGCCCCGGTGTGAACTGTCTCGGCTTGACTCTTTTGTTGAATGCTCTGGACATTCTGTTCTCATAAATTTATCCATGACATACTGCATTCATCCTCTTTCCGTCTATGAGGAATAGCTGCTCATAGCGGCTCTCTATCCATTCTGCGTCGCTGAGCTTAGCTTCTTGTATGATTCTCAAGGAAGGAATTTCTACTTCAGCATGAATGACAACTTCAGTACCAAAAACCAGCAGATAGGGAGTTACCCTGATTGATGTGCGGACTGTGGTACGGTATCCCAGTAAAGATAACGGTAGCTTCTCATGCCATTGTTTGTGATTTCTACCATTTATATTAGTATCTTTTTGATATTCGTGTTGGCGGCTTCTACAGCTCCATTCATTTGAAGTATGTATGATGTGGAATTCTTGTGTTTGATTTTGAAAGTCTCACACATGGCTTTCATCAGATCACTGTCGAGATTGGCGGCATTGTCAGTGATGATGGATTCTGGGACTCCAAACCGACAAATAATTTGGTCGCGAACAAAATCCGTAACGACCTTCTTAGTCACATCTTTGTAAGATGCGGTGTCAACCCATTTGGTGAAGTAATCAATAGCTACCAAATTAAACCGATGCCCATTTGAGGTGGTGGGCTCGATCGGACCGATGACATCTATTCCCCAGGCGGCAAATGGACAAGGCGAGCTTGTTGCATTAAGCTTATTTGGCGGTACTTTTATCATATATGCATGTACTTGAAATTGGTAACACTTTGGAACATACCGGATGCAATTTGTCTCCATGGTCATCCAGAAATAGCCGGCCCTAAGTATCTTCTTTTCCAAGACAAAACCATTCATACTCGCGCCGCAGGTTTCGGCATGTATATCTTCAAGCAACTTAGAAGCTTCTTTCGCGTCGACATGCCTCAATAGTCCCAAATCCAGAGTTCTTCTATACAGGGTTCCTCCGCTGTGGAAAACGTGATTGGACAACCTCTGAAGTGTGCGTTTCTGAGTATGGTTTGCATGCTCTAAGTATTCTCCTTTTGTGAAATACTCTTTGATGTTGTGGAACCAAGGATTCCCGTCCGTTTCTTCTTCAACATGAGAACAATATGCCGGCTGACTGTGGATCCTTACTGGGAGACGATCGATGAAGGTTTTGTCTGGACGCTGTATCATCGATGACAAAGTGGCCAATGCATCATCGAACTCATTCTGAATCCTGGGAACATGCCGAAACTCTATCTTTGTGAGAATTTTCTTTAATTCCTGCACATGGTGCAGATATCGCAATATCTTGCACTTCTTAGTAGCACATTCTCCTTGTACCTGGTGCAGAAGCAAATCTGAATCGCCGATTACTAACAACTCCTAAATTATCATGTCAATAGCCATGTTGAGCCCTAATATGCAAGCTTTGTACTCTGCCATGTTGTTGGTGCAGGAAAATCTGAGTTTTGCAGATACCGGATAATGTTGGCTAGTTTCCGGTACAAAGACAGCTCCATTGACGACTCCTTTAAAGTTTGTTGATCCGTCAAGGAACATTCTGCAACCGTCATATGAATCAACAATGTCTTCTCCTATGAATAACACTTATTCATCGGGAAAGTGCATTTTCAGGGATTCGTGTTCTCCTTCCACAGGATGTTCAGCAAGATGATCCTCCAGTGCCTGTCCCTTGACTGCTTTTTGAGTACATAAACAATGTTGAATTCACTCAACAAGATTTGCCACTTCGCCAACTTCCTAGTGGGCATGGGTTTCTGAAAGATATACTTCAAGGGATCCATCCATGATATGAGATATGTTGCATAAGCATAGAAGTAATGCCTTAGCTTCTGAGCTATCCAGGTCAGAGCGCAACAAGTACGTTCCAGCAGAGAATATCATGCTTCATACGGAGTAAACTTCTTACTCAGGTAATAGATAGCCTGTTCTTTTCTTCCTGTCTCGTCGTGTTGCCCTAGAACGCAACCGAAAGCTCCATCAAGTACTGCGAAGGTAGAGTAGCAATGGTCGACCTGGCTCTAACGGAACCAGGACTGGTGGTATTGATAGGTACTCCTTGATCTTGTCGAAATCCTTTTAACAATCCTCAGTCCAACTAGTTACAGCGTCCTGCTTTAACATCTTGAAAACCGGCTCAAATATAGCTATTGACTGGGCTTTGAAACGACTGATGTAATTTAGCCGTCCTAGGAAACTCATTATATCCTTCTTACTATTTGAATTTTGACGGATCCAATTCTATCCCTTACCGGCTGACGATGAATCCCAATAGTTTTCTGGCAGGAACCCCGAATGCACATTTTGCGGGGTTTAACTTCAGGTTGTACTTCCTTAATTTGTCGAAGAATTTCCTCAAGTTCGCTATATGGTCCATGGATTTCTTGGATTTAACGATGACATCATTCACATATACCTCAATCTCCTTATGTATCACGTCACGAAAGATAGTAGTCATGGCCCTCATGTAGGTGGCCCCAGCGTTCTTTAGGCCAAACGACATCATCTTGTAACAGCACAATCCCCATAGTGTAATGGCAGTCGTTTTCTCAGCGTCCTCTTCGTCCATCCAAATCTGATGGTAACCGGCAAACAAAATCTACAAAGGATTGGAGTTCATGTTTGGCACAATTATCGATTAAGATGTGTATGTTTGGAAGCGGGTAATCATCCTTTGGGCTGCCTCTGTTGAGAACCCCATAATCAACACAGACTCTGACCTTCCTTTCCTTCTTCGTAACTGGAACGATGTTGGCTAGCCAAGTTGGGTATTCAACCACCCTGAGGACATTGGCCTTGATTTGCTTGGTAACCTCCTCCTTGATTTTAAAACTCATATCAGGCTTGAATTTCCTGAGTTTCTGCTTTACTGGCGGACACATTGGGTTTGTGGGCAACTTGTGAGCCACAATGGATGTACTTAATCCGGTCATATCATCGTACGACCATGCGAAGAAGTCCTTATACTCTTTCTAGAACTGTGTGTACTCTTCTTTTTCTAACGACGACAAGTGACTGGTGATGCGGGTCCCCTTAATAGCTTCAGAATCTCCAAAGTTAATAATCTCAATTTCTTCCAGGTTGGACTTAGGCTTGTTCTAAAAATCCTCTACTTCTTTGACGATTTGCTTAGGTATGACATCCTCTTCTTCTGAATCACTATCCTTTTTTTTGCGTTGCGTCATTACATGTCACAGTTTCCGGTTCATCGAGATAGGAAATAGTAATGTTGTATAGATAAAGATATGAGAGAAAAGTGGTAATAATAAATATCAATTCATTGAAAGTGTCAAACAAAATGCGATTTTCGATAATTTAAACAACGTTTTGGAAAACTGGAAATATTATTTGAAACAGAATGCCAAAAGGGAAATCTTTTTCTTAGAAAACAAAATAAACAGATGATGTTAAGCCTTGCTACCCCGGGACTCGTCGAGCCTTGGATGGTCTGACAGTCCAATTCTTGAGAAGTGATCTCCTATCCACAACTCGGATGGTAGGGCCTTCCTCTTCCTCCTCCTCCTCAACAATCACGCAACAGTCCATATCATCCTCTTCCAGGAATAGGTTCCTCAAGGCGGCCAATGCTTCTTCTCCTCTGATCCCCATATAATGTCGGTCTGTTGGAAAGTCTGATTCAGGTGCGGTACGGGCTGCTCAAGTGGATAGTACGGACCATGCCATGGTGGTGACCAGTCATTGTATTATTTCCAGGTGTACTGATATCCCAACCCGAAAGTTGTACCATGGCGCTTTGGCGGTATTGTCTTGGAGATGCCCTGAAGATTTTTACCAAGACCCTTGCAAGGCTCATGCCCTATCCATGCCATCATGCTTGCTATCTTGCTATCCCACCACTTATCCTTATCGATTGCATTGACCCGCTCAATATGATAGTAGGTCTCTCCACCTAGCCTCCTTCTGTTTTCAACCACTGGGATGGTCTGATGGGTGTAAATGGGGTTGCTCCCATCTCCATGGATAATTACTTCTTGGTGGTTCCACTCGAACTTCACTTCCTGATGCAAGGTTGATGCTACATCCCCAACGGCGTGTATCTAGAGTCGTCCCAACAACAGATTGTATGATGCATATATATCCAGTACATGGAACTCGACATCAAACCATGTAGGCCTTATCTGCAGACATATATTGATCTCTCCAATGGTAGCTCTTTGAGACCCGTCAAATGCCTTCACATTCATAGTCCCTTCTCGTATTTCATACATGCATTTGCCCATCCTCTTCAACATCATCAATGGGCAAACATTAAAACTGGATCCCCCATCGATAAGAACTCTGGAAATAAAATTTTCTTCACATTGCACGGTATTGTGCAGTGCCCTGTTGTGATTCAAACCTTCGGGTGGCAGCTCATCCTCGTGGAAGGTGATTTTGTGGCTTTCCAACACCTTCCCCACCATGTTGGCCATTTCTCCACCAGTGATGTTGTTAGGTACATATGCTTCACTCAACACCTTTAAGAGAGCATTTCTGTGTGCCTCTGAATTCTGTAGCAGTGACAAGACAGATATCTGAGCGGGAGTCTTGTTCAAATGATCAATTACCGAATACTCCCTCACTTTTACTTTCCTCAAAAGGTCATTCAGGCATGTTTCAATAAGGGGCGGTTTGTTGGAGGCCTGCTTACTGGATTCTCCCAAATGATCTGGTGTATAGGCTCTTCCTGTTCTGGCCATCCCTTGCACAGCGCCGACTTCCTCCGTATTGGCCTTTCCCTTTCTTCTAGCTTCGGCTACATAATCCCAGGGTACAACCTTGGTGTTGAAAGGCAGTGTGGTTGACATTGTCACTGTGAATCTACTTCCACCTTGAATGGAACAAGTTCAGCTGCAGTAGGTGCTACCTCAACTTCAAATGGGTCTGATGTAGTTACCTCAACCTCCACTAACATCTATATCTGCACTATAATGGGATTGAGCGTGGTTGCAGGTTTCTTAGGATTGTCACCCTCCATGATAAGTCCAATCGATCCCCCGGGATCCCATTCCTCATAGGTCTCTATCACGTTGATACCTTCACCCCTATGATCTGGGAGGGGGTTGTTGCGGACTTTGGGTGTAGCTTCCTTTGCCTGGATGACCTTATTATCAATCAAGGTCTAGATTTTATTCTTCAATGTCCGACATTCGTCAATGGTGTGCCCTTTAATGCACGAATGATATGCACAAGTCTTATTTGGGTTGACCCATTGGGATGAATTCTCTATGGCCACGGCAGGGGTAGGAGTGCCGTAATCAGCAACCTTCAACCTTTCATACAGCTCGTCAATGGGTTCATCAATGGCAATGTATTGTTTGGGTAGTCTATGGTCAAAGTTAGGTCGGGGTCTTGGGTAGTTCGGATGAGTTGGAGGTGACTAAAAGTAAGATTGTTGGGAATTATATGTGATAAGCAGTGGCTGGTTGGGAATATTAGGGAGGCGATGGTTGATATGTGGGTGGAGGTGCTTGGTATGCAAGTGGGGAGGTCTGATATACAAGTGGAGTTTTGGGTCCTTGGGCGACCATTACTGTTCCTCATCTTTCTTCTTCGATATACCCCCTGACTGCAATGCTTTATTCGTGGACTGCAGCGCCTCAAAGTTTATCACCATACCGCTTTTAATTCCCTCCTCAATCCTTTATCCAAGTTTGATAATATCAGAGAACCTATGATTTTCAATGACCATCGATCTTTCATAGTATTGCGGATCCTGTCCTATGATGAAGAACTTGTTCATCTATTCCTCATCCAATGCCAGCCTGACCTTGGCTTCTTTTGACCTCCAATGAGTAGCATACTCGTGGAAGGTCTCAGTAGGCTTCTTCTTTAAGTTCTGGATGTAAAAGACATCTGGTGCATTCTCTGTGTTAAACCTGAATCTATCTATGAATTTAGACGCATACTCACCCAGTTGGCCCACTTCTTAGGATCTTTGCTTAAGTACCAGGACAAAGCATCTCCTGTAAGACTCCTCATGAAAAGCTTCATTCGGATCTTTTCATCATTTCCGACCCCTACAAGCTTGTCACAATAAGTCCTTAGATGAACCCTGGGATCACCTGTTCCGTAAAACATTTCGATCTTGGGAGGTTTGTAACCCTCCGGCAGTTCTACATCTGGTTTTATGCATAGATCTTCGTAGTTCACACTTCTATCCCTTTGACTCCTTCGATACCCTAAACCCTACTTGTCAACTTCTTAAGCTCTTCAGCCAAGTTCCTAATGAGCAGGTCCTTCTCGGCGAATTCTGGTGTGTAAGATATGGGTTAAGTGGAGTGAGGTAGAGTATCCACGTATATAGGGTTTTTTTGGTGACCGGGAGTTTGGGTATAATGGTGATCATTGTGGAGTTCTAGGGTTCATGAATGATTTGTGAGGTATTTTGTGGAGTATGGTAGGTGTTTTGCTGATATTGTGGAGGGATAGTTTGATTCTGTGGTGGGGTTGTATAATGGTGAGGTTCGGGAGGATTTTGTGGGCGCTTGTTAGGTGTGTTTTGAGGTGGTGCGGGGTTCTGGGTTTTTGAATGGTTGACGTCTGGGATACTGAGTGTGAGGGATAGGTTTGCTCAGCTACGGACCTGCTCGAGCTCACCCTGGAGTTCCAGCATCCTATGTTCAAGCCGTGAAACCGCATCGTTTGGGGCCTGAGTGCCCCGACCATCATAAGCTTCTACATGTTCAACATGTGTATTTTTGTCTTTTCTGGTGCCGTTCAAATCATCCATATTTTCTTTTCCTTTGCCTTTTGGTGGACTAGGAGGAGGAGAAGGTGGATGACCCCTGGATCTTGTGTGATAAGTTGATGATGCCAGTATGCGCGAACCAACCTTTGGGGAATGGGAATAATCAAAAATAAAGAAAGAAAAAAAAAGGTAGCAAACTCAGTAAGAGTTCTGAAAAGAGTATTTGCAATAGTTAAACACATATTGCGGAAATGTAAATTCGTGTCCTAATTTGTGAGGTCGTCCTAGTGACAGATTGATTTGGAGAACTTAAATGCTAATAAATTCCTCATTTAATTAATATAAAAATAAACAAATCCCAACACGACACTAAGATAAGATAAGTCACTATTGGAACTTGGCCTTATTACATTTTGGAAAAGCAAATAAATCTAATATACTTGGTCCCAGAAGGACCTTCCCCATGCTTGATCTTTTTAACTCCATCGGCCAGATTCCCCAGTTTGCGTAGGCCCGGTAGTAGGTAGACTCTTGCTAGATGTCCTCCCTCACTTCCTTCAACATTCTGGCAGTCGTCGATCATGTTTATTATCTTTCCCTCCAGCTCCATCAAACCCTACTCCAGATATTCTAACCTTTCATTGGATGTGATAGCCATCTCTCTCCATTCATTGATCAGTCTTGTGATGACCCAAAAGGTCATCTTATGTAAATTTAATTATGACTGTGTTTCGAGGCCCTGAAAGCCTCCGTTAATCTCACCTCGATGTGCGTGCACAGCCAAGGCGCGTAGCCGGGAAGCCTTTATGTGGAGGCTTGATAAAGAATTGAATTTATGAGAATCAATTGAATAGTTGACTTTGGTCAACATTTTTAGTAAACAGACTTGGATCCGTGATCTGAAGGTCCTGGAGGGTCCGTAGGAAAATATGTGACTTGGGCGTATGCCCGAAATCGAATTCCGAGGACCCAAGTCCGAGAAATGAATTTTTAAAGAAAACTGTTTTCTGAAAAATAATAAAGGCTATGAAAATGAACCTCGATGTGAAACCTGCGTTACCGGGCTCGTGTTATGGTTCTGGAGCCCAAAACAGGTTCAATATGTGTTATTTGAGTTATCTGTGAAATTTGGTAAGGAACGGGCTTGATTTGACGGGTTTCGGATCAAAAATGGGAAATTGAGAGTTAGTGAACTTTTGAGGATTTTCATAGAATTTGAAATTTGGTTTGGAATGTGATTTTATGCTATCGAGGTCCGAACGGAATTTCGAGACCAGGAATGGTTCCGTTATGTCATTTATGACTTGTCTGGAAAAATTGTTGTCATTCCGAGTCGTATAGGTCGGTCCAGCGCATGTTTATAGAAATCAAGAACTTAAATTTTCTTAAGTTATGGTTTTAGGGGTTTTAGGGGTTTTCGGGTGATTTTAAGATTTAGCGTTATTTTGGGTGTTCCGAAGGCTCGAGCGAGTCCGTATTATGATTTGGGACTTGTTGGTATATTTTGACGAGGGCTCGGGTGGGCCCAGGTACCTCCTAGACCCGGTGCGAGGACAAAAACCATCTAAAAACACTGCTGGTGGAGCTGTAGCTGGTGTGACCGCAGGTGCGATTGCCCAGCCGCATGTGCGGGACCGCTCCTGCGGTCCCAGTCTCGCAGGTGCGCATCTTCCGCAGGTGCGAACCCTGCTCCCCTGGCCATTTTCCGCAGGTGCGGCCGTTTCCTCGCAGGTGCGGTCCCAGAGTCGCAGGTGCGGAAACCCCTGTAGGCAACCTGTATGTAAATGTAAAAACTCGGGATTTCTTCATTTCCTTCATACCAAAAACCCCATTAAAGACTTGTGAGCTTGGTAGGAGCACACCGTGACCTAGCTACTGTTAAGATAAGTTAATTCCTTCCTAATACTAGTTTCATGCATGAATAATTAATGGGATTACCTACTAAATTAATGGAAAATGAAGAATTGGGTAGAAAATTTAGGGCTCTTAAAAAATTGGCGTTTTGTCCGTTTAATGCTACGAATTCAAGTAGAAACTTCATATTAATGATCCTTAGGCTATGGGTGAGTGATTCCTCCGAGAACTTTCGGGATTCGAGCATGCGGGTCCGGGGTCGAATTCTAGTATTTTTGGAAGAATGATAGAAAATGTATAATTAGGCTTTGGAAATGGTTTATTGAGTAATTATTGATGTTGATAAATAAATTATGTCTAGATATTATCGATTCGGAGTTGGATTCGAGAGAAAAGGCTGTGATTGAGGCTTGACTTGCACTTTGGAGCCGAGGTAAGTGTTTGGCCTAACCTTAGCTTGAGGGATTAGGTATAGAGTCTTATTTGCTATGTGTAATTCATGTCCAACATATAGGCGGGGTGACGAGTGCCTATATGTTGCGGTCAGGCATGCCCGTGAGTCAATTGTGATGGATCGTACCGTGTTCATAATATTCTCTGTACTATGAGTAATTGGTGGTTTAGAAGTGATACCTTGATGTTGTTTCATGACATGGTTAGCTATTGTGTTGTTTGTTTGAGTTGAGGCTTTTACTGTTGAAATTATATTTCTGATGCGAGGTTGGTTATAGCTGAGTCCCTTGCCGGGACGATAGAATTTTATTGAGTATTTCCATACATTTGAGACTTCTTATTGTTGATTTTCACATTATATTGTTGATTGTTTATTATTTATCGCACGANAGGGACATGCCGTGTTGATTATTTATTATTTATCGCACGAGGGGACATGACATGCTGATTGTTTATTATTTATCACACGAGGGGACATGCCGTGTTGATTGTCTATTATTTATCGCACGAGGGGACATGCCGTGCTGATTGTTTATTATTTATCACACGAGGGGACATGCCGTGTTGATTGTCTATTATTTATCGCACGAGGGGACATGCCGTGCTGATTGTTTATTATTTATCACACGAGGGGACATGCCGTGTTGATTGTTTTATATTATCGTACGAGGGGACATGCCGTGCTGACTGTTTATTGTTTATCGCACGAGGGGACATGCCGTGTCGATGTGTTATTGTTTGATGCACAAAGGGACATTCCGTGCCGAGTGATTTGTGAGGTGAGGCACGAGGGGACATGTCGTGCCTTGTGTTATTCATTATCTGTTCTGAGGCGTTAAATTCCTGCTTTTACTGTTACATTTCAGTTGTTACCCTGTTCCGCTATGCTAGTATTTGTTGCCCCTCTTATCCCCAACATGTTTCTCCCCGTATATGTTTTTACTTACTTATTTCCGTCGATATTTTCCTGTTATTATATAGAATTGCACAGGTACATATATTGTTGTTGGTCCTAGCCTTGTCACTACTTCGCCGAGGTTAGGNTCCCCTTCTACCCTTCACTTCCAGCTTTGTCTTATCTTATAGTTTCAAAGACAGTCATATGTACTTATTTTCAGACCACTGTATTTAGTAATCCCATAGACAATTTTTGAGTATGTGACACCAGTTCTGGGTTATATTTATGGGTTTTACTTCGAAGCTTGCTATATTATTTTTGTAATTTTGTTAACTTTCATATTGTTAATTATAGCTGCCCTTGTCATCCTGTTCATTTTAGTTGTTAATAAGTTTATTTAGTTCAAACGTTGGATGGTCTAGCGGGTTCAACGATAGACGCAGTCATGGCCCGAAGGTGGGATTTCGGGGTCGTGACAAGTCTCATGTTTGTCTCGTGTATTGTTTACCTTGAAAATGGTAATGACAATTAAATTTGATTATGTGGTTCTAAAAATATATGATTTATTTTAATGCTAGTTGTTTAGGCAATATATGCTAAATGTGATTTAAAGAAATGAGATAAGAGTGAAATAAAATCGAAATAGGCAAACAAGACTACCTTAGGTTGGGGGTTCCGAGCTGACCGAGTTAAGTTCTCGAGGTCGAAGATCGGGGCTAATAGTGAGCGGTCGATGAAGCTATTACAGTTTTATGGGCCTCGAATAAGGCTATTTATGATCAATGATGAGTAATAAATGAAGAACAATAAATGAAACGAAGTAAATGTAAGCAATAAATCAGAGGAATCAATAATAAAGAATGTTTGAGTTTAGATAACAGAGAATGTTCTTGTTTATCGTATTGAATATCATGTGTGCAAAAAATGATAAGGGTCCCCTTTATATAAGGGGGAATCCCAACATAGTACATAAGCATTTAGTACAAATATATGCAGCCGGTACAACTATTTAATGTCACAGTATGGACTTTGACTACTTTTGCAGACCTGGTCAACTTAAATCACATGCCCTTTGGGAGTTTCCCGCTCTTTCACGACCGCTGCCGATTTATGCTCCACGAGGTCGAGCATAGGAGACCCTCGGGGTCAAGTCCTCGAACCTTATTTCGAGCCTTCTGAGGACAGATAATAGAAAGCCATAATAATCACAAAATCGGTCTCTCCGATTTTGGCCGTATACAGATAGTCCCTGCGTTTCTAGGAATCAAAGGACAAGAAACGATTTTGAACGACCAAGCCTTAAATGCTTCCATTACTACATCAGTTATGCCATATCAAGATATTGATGTGACAAAGGGGGACCCAAAAGGTCGCGTCCGTACAACCCTTGAAAAGCCTTCGAATTGATTACGACAGTTACTGACTTTTAGCCTCCTCTAACGTACATGATGGGCCTCTATAAATACTCCTTCCTTCGCCTATTCTTTTTCACTTCATCCCCAAACTCTAAAAAAGATTTCTTCCTACTTCTCTCTTGCTTTCTTTCCTTGACTATATGTCCTTCCCTCTTTCATAGCGTTTAAAAAAAGGAATGGCGAAGACTTCCCCTAGTGTTTGCCAATGTGATTAGCCTTCCTCTTCGTCACGTTCATCTAAGGGGAAGGGGACGGAGCCTCCCTGTCTTGAGGGATACATCCCTGGAGCATGCTAGATAACCTATGATTTTAACATCGACAAACCTTCCTCGAGGCCGGGGCGATGTGAACCCATGTCCCGATATATCACCCTAATATCGGACATCGAGAAGGTGAAAGCAGAATGACACTAGGGGAATTTAGTGCTGGTGAAAATTCCCTCTCGGGAAGAGGACATAACCACATATGAGGCCGGCTGCCTCAGTGTGTATACCTATCCATTTACCCTCAGCCCAGTGGGACCATCGTCAACCCAAATAGACCTTGTGATCCTCGACTTTGAGAATGATATCAAGTGACTCTCGGTCAAATACATCCATCATTCTGGTGCATTGTTTATATGACCATATATTACATGAACACGGTAAAGGGGATTTCTTTTACCCTTGACCACTTGGTTAGAATGTATAGCCCCCGACTCTTTCGTAGTGGCTTGATTAAACTTTAGCGTTGGGTCCCGAGAGCCTTTTCTGCCTATATTGACGAGGTTAGGGACAGATGATGGATGAGCCGTTTTTTTCGAGTTAGGACTTCGGACCTGATCCCGGTGGAAAGGGTGTCGTTCTCCGAAAAGTGGAACATGAAACGTAAGTACATATGTTAGTTAGACATTTTCCTTTTTCTTTAGATTAATTACTCCACGAACTAACTCCTGCCGTTGATGCAGCTGTTGCGATATACCCTGGGGCGGTTAAGGATCTCTCGGGATGGGTTAACCAGCTAGATTCAATTTTCATGTATGTCGAGCGCGTGTGGCATGATTTTTCATGGGCTCTATGGGAAGCAAAGAACCATGGTAAGCCTTTATGAAGCCGAAGAGCTCGTATCCTCGTACAAGGAGGATGCAGTTGCCGCAAATGTTCAGGACAGGAAGGTGCCTGAGCAGGCCAAGTTGCATCTGTCCTGAATTATGGAGCATGCCCGATTAAAATATCGGAGGCAGGCCCTTGAGGATATACATACCGGGGGGATCGATCCGGCTGCCGATATCGAGAGGGTGAAGACCTTAGAAGAGGAGGTTGTTGCCTTTCTCACTTCTGATGGTGAATCGAGTAGTGGTTTCAGAAGATAATGGAGATGAAGGCGAATTCCCCGTCGGGGATGAGACCGTTGAAGACCCCGGGGACGGAGATGGAGCTATTAAAGGCATAACCCCCAAAGGAGCCGTTGAAAGCGTAGCCCTAGTGATAGATTAGGGTTATATTTGTTTTCTCCTTTGTAAGAGCTTTAGACACAAGTCCTGTAAATATGCTCCTTTGATCTTTCAATATATATTAGAAGCCTTTCATATTTCATCATTCCTCGTTTCGCCCTTGCTTTTTGTAATAGATTGTAATGCACGTTTGTTATTGGCCCGAGATCCGCACTCTAGAACAAACCCTTGCTTTTCGTTTCTTGGTTTAGCTCCCAAATTAAGTTTTCATTATATTTCTTCGACCTTTAGGCCCTTAAGTCAGCCTTGGAACTTTTCTATGCTGGCCCTTGGGCTCTTATGCGTTCGCCCTTAGGCATTTTTAGTTAACTTTTTAGGGCTCAGTCTTAGAGTCGGATTTCGACTCGAGCTCATCGACCCTTAGGTTTTTTATTTAGCCTTGAGGATTTTTAAGCTGGCGCCTTGGCTCTTACGCGTTTGGTCGATACGACCTTTAGTATGGCTATAGTTTCCCTCGCTAAAGACTTTTTTGAAGCTTTGTATTCATCCAACTCTTTGACTGTTCAATAAGAACCTCATTTACGAGTTGTTATGTGATGATAGATGAGCACCTCGGAAGGTTCTGCCCTATGGCTAAATTGTCTCGAAGTCTTTCATTGTTTGGAGCTGACATGAAAATGATTGAAGATCTCTTTTGCTTATGTCGAGGGTAGCCTGATTTAACTGGTTCTTTTCGCAGTATTTTAGAAGTATTTGTGATTATGCGGCAACAGTCGGTCATCCCCGAGTCGTGTTAGTTTGGCTGGAGCCTATCGACTGGAATCGTTGTGTTTGGACCTATCCTTTCAGTCCCCGAGTGAGATAATCTCGGCGTCTATATATAGGGTATTCCTTTTGATGGGTCTTACAAGTTTGAATATATAGCCCTGATTTTGATATCGGGATTATGCCTTTTTTAAGGTCTTTCAAATTTGACATGCCTTACTTGAGGTCTTACAGGTTTGATGATTATGCCTTTTTTAAGGTCTTTTATTTTTTATTGTGCCTGTAGGACTTACAGATTTGGTCATGCTCGTACGACTTACAGATTTGGTCATGCTCGTAGGACTTACAGATTGTTCATGCCCGTAGGACTTACAGATTTGATGCCGCTATACAGATGGCTTTCGGGCTCGAGGTTTCCCGCTTGGGGTCTTATGGCCTCGAGGTTTGATGGCTTGATGAGGAAATAGTCAACGACAGTCCCCGAAGCATCGAAAGTTTTTGGATCTAGGGCTGTTCTTAATGAACTTGGGCTTACAAGCTTAAATTTTCCAGCCATGAGGTCTTAGGGCTTCGAGTTCTTGACATCAGTCTCGGAGTGTCCGGGAATTTTATGGATCTGGAGCCATTTCTTGTGATAAAAAATTCTTTGAAAGCGCAAAGCTTTGTATAAAAGATGCTCCTCTGATTACTTGGTACAAGTATACACATTTTCACTGTTGAGGGTTCGGTAATTCTATGCGGACTCAGTTCATTTGCTCGTTTGGCCCGATACATTATTTTCCTATCGAGGTCCTCTTTGGCTTGCATTGATTTCTCCGAGGAGGTGATCTGCTGGGATGATGCCCCTCAGTATTCGAGGTTGATCGAAGAGAAGCCTTGGATACTTATTGAGTCTTCCTTGGGTAGCATATAAATGTCGCCCCATTAAAAACCTTGTCGGTAAAACCCTTTTCAGGGAAAAAACCCGATCGAAGGAAAAGAGTGCAACACATGCTTTAATACCCAAAGGACTTTTTGGAGTTGGAGGATGTTTCGATGTCTTCTATCGGATATCTGCAAAAGTTTAGTGTGGAGTACACAAATGAAAACAAGAGGGTGGTTTACCTTAGCAATAATAGCGTTTGAGCATTGATATGTTCCAATTGCTTGGAAGTTGTTCGCCTTCTATGGTGCCGGGTTTGTAGGACCCTTTGACGATCACTCCAAGAACACGGTACGATCTTTCCCAGCTCGGGCCTAGTTTTCCCTCATTGGGGTTTCGAGTGTTCATGGTGACTTTCCCTAAGACTAAGTCCCCGACTCCGAAATGTCGGAGGGTTGTTCTCCTGTTATAGTATCTTTCGATTCTTTGTTTTTGGGCGGCCATTCGGACCAGTGAAGCTTCCCACTTCTCATCCAATAGTTCGAGGGCTACAGTCATTGCCTCGTTGTTTGATTTTTTGGGTAGCGTGTCTAAATTTGGCACTTGGCTCCCCGACCTCGACCGGTATCAAGGCCTCAGACCCATACACCAGAGAGAACGACATCTCTCCTGTGCTAATTTTGGAGTTGTTCGGTACGCCCATAGGACCTCGTGCAGGATTTCGCTCCATTTACCTTTCGCAGTTTCTAACTTCTTTTTCAAGTTTTGAATGATGGTTTTGTTCGTAGATTCGGCCTGGCCATTTTCACATGGGTGATAGAGTGTTGACGGGATCCTTTTGATCTTATGGTCTTCAATGAACTTTATTACTTTGCTTCTGATGAATTGCTTTCCATTCTCGCAGGTTATCTCGGAAGGGATCCCAAGTCAACATAGGATATGGTCCCATATAAAGTTAATGACTTCTTTTTCTCTTATCTTCTCGAAGGCCTGCGCTTCCACCCATTTGGAGAAATAGTCAATCATAAATGGAATAAATCTAGCTTTACTTTGTGTCGTTGGTAGGGGTCCGACGATGTCCATCCCCCACTTCATAAACGACCATGGCGACAAGACTGAATGTAGTTGTTCACCAAGTTGGTGAATCACGGGTTCAAATCTTTTGCATTTGTCGCATTTCCGGACGAATTCTTTGGCATCCTTTTCCATCATGTCCTAATAATAACCTGCTCTTATCACCATTCCACCAAGAGAATCGGTGCCAGAGTTACTTCCGCAGATAACCTCCTGGATTTCTCGGAGTACGTAATCTGTGTCACCCGGTCCCAAGCATACCGCCAGGGGTCCATCGAAGTTCCTCCTATATAGAGTTCCATTCTCGTTGAGCGAGAATCAAGCTGCTTTGGTTTAGAGGGCCCTCGACTCTTTAGGGTATGCGGGTAACTTCCCACTTCCCAGATATTTGACGTATTTATTTCTCCAATCCCATGTCAGGTTAGTGGAGTTGATATTGGCATAGACTTCCTTGATCACTGATTTGGACAGCTGGACAACAGCCTCGGGGAGTATGTCATCTTTTTTTACGGATGATCCCAGATTTGCGAGGGCATCGGCCTCTCTATTTTTCTCTCGAGGTATGTGGGTCAGGGTCCACTCTTTGAAACGATGCAATGTGACTTGAATTTTGTCTAAGTACCTTTTCGTCCCGTCTTCTCGATCCTCGAAGCTCCCATTTACCTAGTTCACTACCAAGAGGGAATCACATTTTGCTTCGATGATTTCAGCCCCCAGGCCTTTGGCCAATTCCAGACCTGCAATCATACCCTTATACTCGGCTTCGTTCTTAGTCAATTTTGTGGTTTTAATAGATTGTCTAATCATGCCACCCGTATGTGGCTTTAGAACTATGTCGAGCCTAGACCCTTTCACGTTCAAGGCACCATCGGTTAACAGGTCCCATACCCCCGAAGATGTGCCTGTTTTTAGCAAAAGATCTTTCTCTACTTCGGGCACTAGGGCAGGCGTAAAGTTAGCCACGAAATCCACAAAGATTTGGGATTTTATAGCCGTTCGGGGCTGATACTCGATGTCATACCCCCTAGTTCGATAGCCCATTTGTCCATTCGGCCCGATAACTCGGGCTTATGCAATATGCTTCGAAGGGGGTATGTCATTAAAATGCAAATGCGATGCCATTGAATATAAGGTTTTAACTTTCGAGATGCACTAATTAGTGCAAGAGCTAATTTTTCTAGAAGCGGGTACCTTGTTTCGGCATTGCCCAAAGTCCTACTCACATAGTAGACAGGGAATTGCGCACCTTGTTCTTCTCGAACCAGAACACCACTTACTGCTATCGGACATAGCCAGGTATAGATACAGTGTTTCATCCTCGTTTGGGGTGTGGAGTAAAAATGGGCTTGATAGATAGCGCTTCAACTCCTCTAAGGCATGTTGGCACTCCAGAGTCCATTCGAAGCTATTTTTCTTTTTTAGCAGGGAGAAGAAATGATGACTCTTATCCGATGACCTCAATATGAATTGGCCCAAGGCTGCTATCCGCCCGGAGCCGCTGCACGGCCTTCACGTTATTTACCACTGTGATCTCTTCGATGACTTTGATTTCGGGGATGATTTCAATCCCTTTGTTTGACACCAGGAAGCCTAAAATTTGCCCGAACCAACCCCGAAGGCACACTTATCGAGGTTGAGTTTCATGTTGTAGCTTCTGAGAATGTTGAATGTCTCCTGCAAATGAGTCAATTGGTCCTCTGCGCGCAGGGACTTAACTAGAATATCGTCAATGTATACTTCTATGGATTTTCCTATTTGATGTTCAAACATTTTATTAACAAGTCTCTGGTATGTGGTTCCCACATTTTTTAGCCCAAAGGGCATCACGTTGTAGTAGTACGTACCATACTTCATGATGAACGAAGTCTTTTCCCTATCCTCGGGGTTCATCTGAATTTGATTATATCCTGAGTAGGCGTCGAGAAAGGTTAGGATGTCGTGGCCGGCTGTGGCATCAATCAGGCGATCGATGTTAGGCAACGAGAATGAATATTTTGGGAATGCCCTATTTAAATCTTTATAATATACGCACATTCTTAGCTTATTCCCTTTTTTTGGAACCACTACCACATTGACCAACCAATTGGGGTATTTTACCTCCCTAATAGACCCTATTTTGAGGAGCTTTGTTACCTCGTCCTTGATGAATGCATGTTTTACCTCAAACTGAGGTCTCCTTTTTTGTTATACCGGTTTGAACCCGGGATCGACGCTTAGTCGATGGGTGGTTATTTCCGGCGGGATCCCTATCATGTCTAAATGGGACCAAGCGAAGCATTCGATGTTATTAGTAAGAAATTGAATGAATTTTCTCCTAAGTTCAGGGGTTAGTCCTGTTCCCAGGTATACCTTTTGGTATGGGAGATGTTCGACCACGATAGCCTGCTCCAGTTCTTCAACTGTTGATTTTGTTGTATCCGATTCTTCTGGGGCAACGAAAGTTCGGGGGGCTAGGAAGTCTTCCACGTCGTCTTCGGGGATCTGTTTTCCCTCAAGATCCTCCGAGGTGAAGGGCGTGGATGTTGGTGCCTCGCTATGAACCGCGAACATCTCCCTTGGCGCATGCTGCTCCCCATATACTGTCTTTATACCATTTTTTGTTTGAAATTTCATAATTTGATAGAGAGTTTACGGCGCTGGCCTCATATTGTGTATCCACGGCCTCCCAAGCAATGCATTGTACCTCATGTCACCTTCAACGACATGGAATTTGGTATTTTGAATCGTACCAGACACGTTAATCGGGAGGATGATCTCCCCCTTCGTTACTTTGCCAGCCATGTTGAACCCATTGAGGACTCGTGAGGTAGGTACGATTTTATTTAGCAGTTTGAGCTGATCACATTGGCTGAAATACCTGGATCCACGAGTACACATTTTATTTGAATGTTATACAAAAGAAAAGAAATTACCAGCGCATCATTATGTGGCTGAGACAAGGTCTCGAAGTCCTCTTCACTGAATGCAAGGGTGCCTTCGGACATGTGGCCCCAAATTCGCCCTGCTGTTGCAGCTTATATTTTAGTCCGCTTGACCACGGGTCCTTGAGGAACGTCGGTCCCTCCGATGATCATATTAACGATGTGCTGTAATTTTCCCGTTCCACTCCTTTGAGTTGTTGTTCTTCCCCGAAGGTGATTTACAGCTCGGCCGCTGATGAATACTTCGAAGTACCCTTTGCTAACTAATCGGGTCGCTTCCTCTCGGAGCTGCCTGCAATCTTCGGTCATGTGACCGTGCATTCCGTGAAACTCACACACCAGGTTAGGGTTCCTTTGCGAAGGGTCTGATAGTATGGGTTTTGGCCACCTGGTGTCTATCATTTCACCCATGGTCGATACGATGTCTGAAACGCCAATGCAGAAGCACTCGGTCGATCGGAGTAATTCTGCCAGCTCTTTGCGCCTGCCGAACCCAGCTCTGTTCATTAGTCTTTGAGGATTCCGACTTCGATCCGCCCTTCAATTGATTTGGGGCGTGTTGCTTCTTATGGTGTTTCTTCGATTCTCGACGTAAGTTCAATACCTTTCCTTACATGGACTTGGCTCTCTCTCTGGGAAACTTGATTCTATCCTCTCCCTGAGGCCCTCGAGCATTTTCATGACATCAGAATCGGCTGCTGACCCGTCATTGCCCGACCTCTCCGGTACCTGTTGGGCTCGATGGGGCCCTCCTGGTGCCATTGCGTTCGAAGTCTCTTGATGGTTTTGCGCCGGGTAATTTCTACTTGTTGTGCCTGGAGCATTTCAAAAATCATATGGAGGCTGACTATTTTTTCCCTTTGAGCGAAGGTTCCCTGTGCTTCATGTTGTCCTTCTCGGCACATGCTCCTGTTAGTGTGGGAGATGATAACGTGAAGTTGGGAGTTGCACGAGTCCACACCCACAGGGGTTAGCTCCGGTGTGCTCTCATGGTCTTGTAATTGTACACCAGCACCTAAGACAACTACACCATTCACCCCATAGTCCTCAGAGCCGTTGTTTTCGTGTGTATTCACTGAGTTAGAGATTTTGACATGAAATCAAAGACTCTTGGACAAGAAAAAGTGTGAAGAATAACTTGCGTTTTTTAGTGAACCATCGCTAAAACAATCACTATTATTTTTAGCCCTATGGTGGGTGCCAAACTGTTTACCTTGAAAATGGTAATGACAATTAAATTTGATTATGTGGTTCTAAAATATGGGATTTATTTTAATTCTAGTTGTTTAGGCAATAGATGCTAAATGTGAGTTAAAGAAACGAGATAAGAGTGAAATAAAATCGAAATAGGCAAACCAGACTGCCTTAGGTCGGGGGTTCCGAGCTGGCCGGGTTAAGTCCTCGAGGTCGAAGCTCGGGGCTAGTGGTGAGCGGTCGATGAAGTTATTACAGTTTTATGGGCCTGGAAGGAGGCTATTTATGATCAATTATGAGTAATAAATGAATACCAATAAATGAAACGAAGTAAATGTAAGCAACAAATCAGAGGAATCAATAATAGAGAATGTTTGAGTTTAGATAGCAGAAAAATAATAAGGGTCCCCTTTATATAAGAGGAGGAATCCCAACATAGTACATAAGCATTTATTAGAAAGATATGTAGTTGGTACATCTATTTAATGTCACGGTACAGACTGGTACTACTTTTGCATACCTGGTAAACTTTAAACCACATGCCCTTTGGGAGTTTCCCGTTCTTTCACTACCGCTGCCGATTTATGCCTCTCCGAGGTCGAGCATAGGAGACCCTCGGGGTAGAGTCCTCGAACCTTACTTCGAGATTTCTGAGGACAGGCAATAGAAAGCCATAATACGTCCGTAATTGGTCTCTCTGAGTTTTTCCGTATATATGTATCTCCCGATGTTCGGCCTCGGAGTCATGAATCCTTTGCGCAATTTGTTGTATTTTACTTGGGTCTCAGCATCTTCATCTATGACCCTGTTTCCTCGACCAATTCTTGGCTCCACTATCCTAGTTAAGCTATCCTCTAACCATGTCGGGTAGAAGGGTGCGTACGCTGCATGATACATATCTGGCTCAACGGTGATCTTCTCGACAATGATCTTGGAGTGCCACATATAATGAGCTTGGAACCTGTAAGGGATGTCGTCATCCTGAAAATCTCCTATGAAATGACTTATCTTTGCATCCCGCGGTACGACCTGCTTCCTGCCTGCTTGTCTCATAACCCTGATGGGAACATAAGGGTATATCCCTCTTAACCCGATCAACACTAAGTGAGGAGCGTCCCTAGACGAGCAAACCTGTCCGAAATATAAGTCATCCGATTAGGGTGATGGAAGGAAATATGATCGTTCCACGCCCTTCGCGGAAACTCCTGACGATATTGACCCTTTTTGAGATGCTCCATTAACCAGTACTGCAGCAGCAAATTACAACCCTCGAAATGCTTGAATCCCTTCTTGCAGTGGTCCAAGGCCTAGTGGATGTCAGCTATAATCATAGGGACTATGGTATATGTTTGTCCCTCAATTCCTTCCATTATGATGTTGAGCATGATTTATGCAACAATAAATAGCATGTTGTCACGTATTTGCACATTAGAAAAGCAACAAATACGATATTTAATAATTGAAAGGCGGTTCAGAAAAGGAGACAAAGAGACAAGTCAGTTTCGTAGTAAAGGAAATCATAAATGCTTGAAAATAAACAATTAAGTTCACATAAAGGGAAAGGGAAAGGGTGCACATGTATTAACAGAGTAAAGCATGTTTAGACTAATTCATAGAAACAAGCTTGTCATGGTAAGAGCCTAAAGAAATCCCCAGCAGAGTCGCCATGTTGTCGCGCCCCCTTTTTTCCTCGTGGAGTCCGGGTTTCGACATTCTTGGGGACAACTCACCTCCTTTTGGGAAAGGGGTATGGAAATTGAAGAGTCGCCACCAAACGGATTAAAGGTGCGTTAGGGCACCTAATGCAAATAACTCATAAAACCGGTTTACGTTACCAGTGATTGGGTAAGGGCTCGAAATTACCTTGTGGGGAGGGTGTTAGGCACCCCTCGAGGTCCACAACGGTGAATCCCGGCCAAACTCATTTTGTGAATTAGTCATTAAGTAAATAAAGCAATTTAAACACATAAGGATTATTACAAAAACATGAATAAACGGGTCCTAAGTTTATTATCCTATAGGATCACTTATGTGCAATACTCAGTAAACTTTCCTCAAATAGAGGTGTTACGCGTATCATTAACGCACAGGTCATCATATCATTTACTACCCAATTATCCTCCCCTTAATGGTTATATAAGTAATTTTAATTAAACGCGTACTCTATGCGTGCATTACCCGTCCCCTACCTTTGGTCCTGGAGGTTCTTAGGACCTCTAATTAAGGTAGTTCTAGACTCACCGATGGTGCTTAAAAGTATAAAATCTAAACGCCAAGCAAAACAAATAGGACTGTCACAAAACAGAGCAGTTAAAGGCACACATTTACCTCCACAAATAGGCAGACAATTGCATGTCTCAAACAACAGTTTTTAAGCACTTTAAACGTCCTACAACAGGATATCTAAGTGAGCACAAAGCAGAATATGCAACATTTTATTAAAGCGAGACAATGGATACCTAATCAGTTTGCCTACTGATTTTATGGCTTCCTTAATCTTGACAGTTTATAAACTGTTAAACAGAACTACAACTTCACAAGTTTAGGATTTTAGTTGTCCTATAGGATTTCCTAGGTGAGGATCAGCAGTAACCGATAAACATGATATCTAAGCGTTAATAAGAACCATAATAGACCAATGATCGATTTTAAACGGGCAAATTGTATTCATTAGACCCTATAGGCATGTTGTTTAGATGCTGAAAATAATCACAATCATTACAGAACTGGTTTTACCTGTTCATCTCTATAAGCCTGATATCTAGGTGTTGAGACTGTTTTTATGCATATTCCTTATGGGCCTGATGATGAAACTGATTTTTTATACAATTTAACTATGGGCATGATATCTAGGCGAGTGCAAGTAAAGTCCTGGAACATGATTATTAAGGTAGATTTGATAGCAACCTAGAAACAGGATTTCTTACGCGGATGTGAATATGCAGAATTTGAGAATTAGAAGTTTAGAACAAATAACATGATGAACCTATAAGCATGTTTTCTAGTGCACATATAATCCTAAGAGCATGGTTTCTAATGCACATAGATAGTCATATCAATCCTAGGAATATGATTCCTACCCAATTCACCACAATATATATATATATATATATATATATATATATATATATATATATATATATATATATATGTCCTTCCCATTTTACTAATATCCACAATATCTGTTTTACAATAATTATTATTACAGACCAAAGATAATTGAATTACAGAAATGAAACTGCTATACTATAGGGAGCCTGGATAGGCCCAAAAGTAACCCTGGAGAATCAGGCCTTCAACCAAGCCTGAAGTGCCAATAGTATCCAAGAGGGTATCCTGGTGCGTCAAAGTTCCCAAGTGCCAATACAGAAGTAGTTATGCTGGTTAAAAGCAATAATATAGAAGTAATCATGTTGAATACAAGCAGTAAGACATAGACCTACAATACAGAAGTAATCATGTTGACTGGGATCAAGGAAGATACGAGTTCAATTACACAAAAGTAGCCATGCTAGTTGAAGTCAATAAACAGGGAAGGCAGAAACAAACTAATTGAGATACAATAGAGATAGGGATTCAACAGAAGTAAAATAGCAAACGTGAAAGCACTTATGTTTAAGCTTTATAACATAATGACATTAGGAATAGAGACATACCAGTTAAAGATAGCAAACAGAAGATGAAAGATATGCAGGATTTAGTGGTCTAGCCTTGGCTTTCAGCCGGCTAGACAATGTAGTAAACATATGTAGCAAAAAGATGAAAGCAAAGTGTGTGTGTTTGTGTGTTTATTTTGAACGATGTTCGTGTGTTTTGAAGAATCACAATGAGAGTATATATATCGCTTTTTAAGGTAAACAAATAAGGCAAGACTAAATTAGAGTTCATAAACAGGGTAACCCAAATAAATCAACCGGTTAATTGGCAGATTTAACCAATCAATTCACACGGAAAATCTAGGAGAGACCTCCTGGAATAGGGGAGTCAATTAACGGTACAAAAAATTAGGGTTCAAATAAGGCAACAAATCAATCCTACACCATATAGGAGTCAATCAAGCCCCTTAAGTGAGACTGATAATTCAATTAAGGAAAGTATTACTAATTACGGTCACAAATAAGGAAATAGGTAAAATCACAAAAAATACTGATTTTAACAGGAAAATATAGTTCGAAACCTAAATAGAATTAGTCAATATAATTGATTAACAGAAATAAACATAATAAAGGGAAGAAAGATTGAAGAAATCAGTGCAATTAAACAGGAAAAGACCTAGGGTTTAAAGAGCATACACAAAATTAGCCAAACGAGTAAAGGATAGTCAGATTAAACACTTGAGAGTTTGAAAATCGTTTGAAGATAACTTTAGGACAAACCTTAATTTCATAAAAGTAATGGAATAGAAATCAAAACATAAGATTTTTTAGGGAAAATACCAAATAATACTCAGAACATTTCAGATCTACAAGGATCTCAATAGACTCAGGTAGTCATAAGACTAGGAGTTGTTTTTTTAAAACAACAGAGATGAAAGAGACTCGCTCCAAAGCCATAGATTCGAACTAAAAATAGGAGAAAATCAGTACTCACAAATAATAATAACCATAGGTAGGCCTGTAAACAAGTATCGGACAAAACCCAAGTTGAATCTCTTTGAGATTCTCTTATAAATCCATGTAATCAAACAACCATAAGGTGTAGAAGGCCGGTAAGGACCGGAAAATACAAAGAAGCCCCTTAGAGAGGGGAGTTTCTCCGGTGACGACAATTAGGTCTTAAGGAGTGATTGAGAGAGCATGATGAGGGTAGGGGAAACGATGACGACAGAAGAAAGGAGGAATGGGGGGTTAGGGTTAGTCTTAGGATTAAAAAAAGGTAATAAATAACGTGGATCGTTGATCTTAGAGATCAACGACCACGATTAGGCGAGGTCTTTGGGTCGGGTAGTTATGAAATTGTGCCTGAGCGGATTGGGCTGAGTTTTAAGGGGTTTGGGCTGGTATAATTGGTTAGGTCTGAAAATTAAAAGGAATTAAAAGGGCTATTTGTTAAATACCTAATTAATTAGTAAAATAATTTATAAAAATAATTAGCAGATTATAAAAAATTGATTCTCACGTATAAAAATATTTTAAATAATTACTCAATATTTTAAAAATATAAAAATCTATTTTCTAGTAAAATATTGTAATAATGCATAAAAGGGGTGTTAGTGCAATTATAACCCAAAAATGTAAATATGGCTCTTTTATGAAACAATTAAAGCTGAGTATAAATGTAAATAGTAAAATTAATCTATAAAATTGTTATAAATCCATTTGTAATGCAATTAGTAATTATTTATGTACTAAAAATAATGGGATAGATTAATAAAAATCCTTTAAAATGCAGAAATTATGGAAAAATATTGATTGATGCTTATGCATTGTTTTTAAGATATATATGCATTTTGAAAATAAAATAGGAAAAAATTGGGTATCAATAATAAGCTTAAATGATTTTTTTAGTTTTATTATCTCCGTTCTCATTTTCTAAGTGAAGCTTATTTTTCATTTGCTTTTGACAAGCTCAAGTCTCAGATGATTCGCTGCGAGGATCGGTTGCGAAGAGACTTGGACGGGAGAAATCCCTCAGGCTCTTATGTGATAAACGAGCTAAGGAGTTGATACACCTTCGATGTGAAATGGATCGCAGCCAGAGCTACGAAGGCCGCCTCGAGGTACACGTAACCTTAGTTTTAAGGACGTGCATGTTTCTTCTCCTATCTTCGTAGATTAATATTCTGATGTTTCAGTTGCAGAGAAAAACAAAGGACCTGGAACGCCTTTGGGCAGAGTTGGTCAGGACGAGTATGAGTGCGATGAGATAAAGGCTCAGATCAATGCCCAAGTTGCAGCCAAGAGGAATGCTCTGGCCAAGATTTCCGCCCTCGAGATGCAAAAACAGAATGCCCGCGAAAATGGCTCGGTCCAGACGAGCAGGATTGTAAGGCTCGAGTCTGACCTTTTGAAGATGAAGGCCTAGGTCGTGGATGTCTGGGCTGAAGCCGAAGAGATCCGAGTTAATGTTGACAAGAAAGTGGCCGTGTATTTAAAAGATGTTGTCGATGCTCGATCCAAGTTGAGAGGGGCTGCCAATCCGGAGAGCAGAAGTAGTGAATATGCCCGGTGCAGATCCCGGAGCGAAACCCCGAGGAGATCCATGCTAGGGGCTTTAATCTCTTAGAAGAGATAGATCAGGCCAAGGCAGATTAATATGTTGCCAGGTTCCTAGTATCCGGTTCCGAAGATAATGAGAAAGGGGACGATAGAGTCGTAGTCCCCCAGAGGCAAATAGATGATGCTTTCCTTTTCGCTTTATATAAGACTCTTTGTGGGAGCATTGTGAATGTATACTTGTAATATATATATATATATATATATATATATTACAA
>ML248186.1:0-44344 GCA_005239495.1 Nicotiana undulata
AAGGTGTAAACACTCAAGACCATGCAAAAGAGAGTCAAAGAAGAGAAAAGAGGAGGAAAATGGACGAATGCAATCGCATATGCAACATGCGAATCGCATTTCGAGCCTAGAGATCGCATACAGCAACAGAAAGTTGAGTCAAATTTAAGGAGTGAAATGCGGTCAAATGTGCGACCGCATATCTCAAATGCGAACCGCATTTAAATCGCATCACCATCTGATGCCTGAAGCTATACTGCAAATGCAACGCACGAATGCGATCGCACATCACTAATGCGGACCGCATCTCTCAAATGCGATGAACCTCTGGGACCTAGGGTTTTGATATGCGACGAAGAAAGTGAAGATGCGAATCGCATCCCTGTTATGCGACAGGAATGCGATCGCATCTATGCCCGACAGGGGTGTTTTTGTCCGCTTTTCACCCGAATTTTAGCCCACTATAAAAGGACTTATCTTGGCATATCTCGAGAAAAAATCTTGGGACATAACTTCAGTTTTGTAAATATAATTTAGAGAGAGAAGAACAAGTTTTGAATCTAGGGCTTTGCACACATACTTGGGTCTTGAAGATTTCACCATTGTGGTTAAGGATTTCTTACCCATTTATGTTTATTTCTTCATTTCCTTGTTTTGTATTGAATATCTAATTGTGTAGTATTTTTCCAACACTTAAATCTTGTTTATGGGAATATTCATATTGAAAGTGTGGATTAAATACCTTGTTGTGCTTATGTATTGAACGATTTTTTTATATTTAAGAAGTGGGTGTTTGTTATTTTAATTACTCTTGTTCTTTAATGTTTCCAAAGGGATTAGCTAACCCTAGGACTCGCCCATTAACTCCGAATTAATTTTGGAAAAGATTATTTGGGGTTGGGAAAGATTAATTAACAAGAACTTGAGGATTTAACCCTCATTTTATAGATTCTACCTAGGGATAGGATTGAACTACTTGTAGCCAAACCCGGAAGTGCTTAATCTCCTAATTGGGCTAGGAATAATTCATTTAGGAAGTCTTGTTAGTCTTTGGGAAAAGCTAATTAAGAAATATTATCCGTGGCTAATTAACATAACTCACTCATATTTGTAAAATCGTGAAATACATTGGATCGTTACTTGAGTGTAATTCCCGATGCATTCATTCTTGTTGCCATTGATCATTTTACTCGCTTTCTAGGTTAGATTTATATTTTCGCATTTAGTTATAAAACAATTTTCTACACCAAAATCTTAATTATTTGGCATTGCGCGATAAGTGATAACTCTCTAGCATTCCTAATCGCCCTCATATTGTTCTCTGTGGGATTCGACCCCAACCTTATTGGGTTACTATATTTGACAACGATCGCTTACCCTATTTTAAGGTGTAAATTGAGCGTATCAGATACCGTTTATGTTTTACGAGAAATCCATGAAGGCACTTGTGGAAACCATTCTGGTGCCGAGTCACTAGTTCGAAAGGTCATCAGAGCAGAATACTATTGGGATAGCATGGAGAAGGATGCAAAGTGTTGATACCTAATTTTTCCCTCATATGTTTTAAATATACATAAATACCTTCAAAATAGTGCATATGCACTATCATTTGATTTATAAACTTATACAAGTATTTTTCATAATTTTTTATAATTTTTAAAGGCTTTTAACCAATTTATTCCTGTATTTTATTATATAAATAATTATTAATTGCATCACAAATAATTTCTATGATTTCATTTTTATCATCTATATCCATATTAATATTTAAATATATTTTTTATGATGTATTAATCATAATCATATTTGCATCTTTAAGCTAAATTGCATATTTTGCAATAATAGCCCATATATGTGCATAATTGCATTATTTATACAGCAAATGACTTTTTATATTTTTTATAAGGTTAAGTAATTATTTTAAATTATTATGCACAAGTGATATTTTGTTATTTATTAATTATTTTTTATAAATTATTTATTTGTTAAATTGGGTATTTAAAATCTAGCCCCCTAACACCCCAATTTCGGACCAACCCTCCAGCCCAATTTCCTAAAACCCCTACCCAGACCCTAGGCCCAAACATTTAAGCCCAATCCATAACCTCAACCAATTCCATAACCAACCCAATCCCCTCTTAATCACAGCCGTTGATCTATGAAGATCAACGGCTCGTATCACTCCCCTTTTTAAGTAAACTACCCGTCTAAACCCTAACCCTCATTATACCAACCCCCCGTTATCTCTACATCCTCTCAAATCCCCTCTTCTCCTCTATAAATCATGGCGTTATCATCCCACAAACCTCTCCGATTCCAACCCCAAAATGGAATCAATCTATCATTCCTTTACCATATTGATCCCTCCTCCTTACTTATTACCCGTTTTTGGTATTACAAAATTTTTTGCCTAATATGGTAAGCAGATCTTGTGAGAATCGAACCAAAAGTTAGTTCAAATCCTTAACTTGATGATATTCCGTCTGTGTTCATCACTCGTTCTTTGTAAGTACGATTATTTTCGTATCTCTCACTGATTCTTACTTAACCCTAAGGTTAGGGTTTTCAGATCTTTTTTTATTCGAACCAAAATTGGTTCAAACTTAATTTTAAGCGTTATCCCGACTATATTCGTCCTCTTATGCATAAATCTGCTTATTTTTGTCGATTTCTTTTACTTGCCCTAAATTAGGGTTTCAGACCCTAAATTGTGACCAAATCTGGTTCGATTAGGTGCTTCTTTTTGAATAATTTCTTGCCTATGTTCATCGCATGCAGTATATAATTGATTGCCTTTATTTTCTGCCAATTTTGTGAGGTTTACCTAAAAACTAGTGTTTCGAAGTTCTTTTCTTTTACTGATTACATATGATAATTTCTTTCCTTATTTATGTGTGTTTGATTTCTTTCCTTATTTTGTTCGCCTAATTGAACACTATCTAAACCCTTTCTCATTTCCCCTTTAGGAGACTAGAACTATCAATACTCTCACTGAAAAAACTTAAATTTTAACTCTAGTTCTCTGTGCTCGTTTGTTTCAGGTCTTGGTCGCGTGAAAGATAAGGCCAATCAATTCTGGACTTAACTACTGTTGTGTATTTTCTTGCTTTCCTGCCTAACTGGTAAGTCATTATCCCTTTCCATTTTATTTTCTATGTCTCCACAATTTGTGTTGCTTGACCCAGCATGTTACATTTTGTGCCTGATTCTATTATTTTATGTTTCTATGAGTTCATCTAGCCTATGATTGATACTGATAATTTGTTATTTTGAATAATATGGATCCTCTTAAATATTAACTTAATGTTTTAACTTGGCTCATGCATATTGTTTGCTAGTCCTGAACTTGTTCTGAACTTAACATCCTTAGGATACTACTAGTATGAAATTAGTTAATCAATCTTAAACTTTACATATTTGTATGGTTACTTAATTCATATGCCCTGCCAACTTGTTTTCTAACATGTCTTACATCCCTCTAGATTCCTGTGATAATCTAACTGTTTGCCTAAATGTTTCTGTGATTAAACAAGGTTGTCCTAAATGTCAGCAGAGACACCTAGTGTAATTAGGTCTTTTCTGTTATTATGGTTTTCTTCTAAAATCCACACTGTTTTAAATCAGTCCCTGCCTCTTTTTATGTGCTGCTACTTTTTAAACTCCCACTCTTAGTCATTTAGGTTCTATCCTCGACCACCCCTAGTGTGAGCACTGCCCAGGGTCCATGTGAGACTCCTGTGAACTCTGACACACTAGGAACGGGTTCCTAATCTCTTTTGAATCATTTATGAGTATTTGGTTCTGGTGTGAGCATTTCCCTGGATCCCTGAGGCCCTAGGTAACTTTAACACACTGGAAACCTGGTTCTATATGTGTTATGGGTGAGTCACTCACCACTGACTATGATGTACCTGTGAAATAAGCCTCGAAGTTGATATGGGTTGAAGGCCTTATTGCCCAGGTGTATTTGGGCCTAATAAAGGCTCCCTATAGTTTATCTCATTACTATTATGTAATTCATTTACTAATCTGGTCTGTAATAACTTTGTAACAAATAGATTCTGGGGTGCTTTAGTAAATAACTGGAAGGGTTCTTTATTTTCTTTGGTAATGAGGGTAGAAATCTTGCATATAGGATCTCATTTGTGCTGTGGATTCTGCTTATAAGTTTTATGCTAAATTCGTATGAGTTTCTGTATTTGTGTATTAGAGATCCCGCCTATAGGGTTAATATTATATATTTTTTTAAATCTTGCCTATAGGATATATCAATATGTCCAACAAATATGTGTTAGTAAATCATGTCTATAGGCCTAATATCTTGTTCTATTGTTTTCTGGCAATGTGTACAATTTCTGCCCATATACTGTTCAATAGATATCATGCCTATAGTGTTAAATCAGTGTAGCAATAGATATCATGCATATAGGGTTAAATCAGTGCAGCAATAGATATCATGCCTACAGGGTTAAATCAATGCAGCAATATATATCATGCCTATAGGGTTAAATCAATCCAGATAATAGATATCATGTCTATAGGATTAAAATCAGTTCAATAATAGATATCATGCATATAGGATTAAAATCAGTTCAATAGTAGATATCACGCCTATAGGATAAAGTTAGTTCAATAAATCATGTCTGTAAGATTAAAAGCAGTTCGAGTTTAGAAATTTTTCCTATAGTATAATAATCATCACACTCGTAGAAGTCATGCCCATAGGATTCTATTAAATGATTCAAAATTCGATCGCCATTATCAATCACTTAGACAATACGCCTATAGAACTTAATAACAATTCTGGATTTGTAATTGTGATTCATTACTGTCTGAAGTGCCCAAATGATATTCATTAAAATCAGTAGGAAAATAATAGGTCTTAACACTCTCTTTAAAGTAACTATTGTATATCTGTCTTGTCCCATAGATATCCTGCCTATATGATCTTTAAGATTAATAAAGTATGCTAATCAATTGCGTGCATTTTTTGGTTTATGTGTGGAGGTCAACATGAGCCCATATATGCATTTGTTTGAAAGTCCTAATTGTTTTTCTTGTCACCTAGTCTTTTACAATATTTTGCAACCTAGGCGCAGTCTAGAACTATCCCAAATAGAGGTCCTAACACCTCCAGGGCAATAGGTAAGGGACGGATAGTGCACGCATAGAAAATGCTAGAATCAACTCGAGCGCTTTAAGTAACAACCTAAAGATAGTAATCGGGTAGCAGGAGATGAAAGTTCATGATCACTGAATAATATGAGTAACACCCCGACTTGAGGGAGTTACGAATTATTGCACGGGGTGATCCTTTAGGCTAAAAAACATAGGACCCCACCCCCCACCCCCTCCCCCAAATTATGTTTTAAAATAAATCATTTATTTTATTTGTCCAAATTGCATCCTTTCCCTTTAGACTAATTCTCTTAATTTAAGTTTGGTCGGGACCCACCATTGTGGACCTCAAGGGGTGCCTAACACCTTCCCCTCAAGGTAATTTGAGCCCTTACCCGATCTTTGGTGATGCAAACTGGTATAATATGAGTTATATGCTCTAGGTTCCCTAACGCACCTTAATCAGTTAGGTGGCGACTATCTAAACCAATTCCTTTTCCCTACCCTCTCAAAAGAAGTTGTCAAAATGTCGAAACCTGATTTCGCGAGAAAAAAGGGGGCGCGACAGCATGGCAACTCTGTTGGGGATATCTTTAGGCTCTTACCATAACGAACTTGTTTTGTGAATTAGTCTTTTTCAACAAGATTGTCTCTATTATTCTGGTAATACTTGCACACCCCTTTCCCTTCCCACTCTATGTGAATTTATTTGCTTATCCTATTCAATTATGTTCACTAAATTTCTCTTTCTTGTTTTATTGCTTTCACTATGGAAACTAACTTTTCTCCTTGTTTTCTTTCTTAAATTCCTTTAAAATTATTAAATACCGCATTTTATCATTTTCCATCGTGCAAATACTTGACTTTGCATAAATCATGCTCAACATCATATTCCACTTGTGCGTAATTAATATCGTAGCAACACTTAATGAGTGTATGCGCTCTTCCTTTATCACCCTTTTTAATTCAGAATGGCTTATTTGTGGTAAAACTAGTCGATCAACGGTGCAATCAAACTTTGTTTATTTTGCAAAAAATGAGGCACGAAGTCCCCAGGTTCGGTATGGTCCGAAATATACCACCATTATTGCTGGATTGGTAGGAAAACCTTTCGTCAAGCGACAAAGATCACTTGAAAAGGGATCTCGGAAACTTACCTTCCTTATTAGACATCCAGCCAAACAACATGTTGATCGAGGCTGCTACTATGTTCTGGGGTGGAGAAATAGATGTATTCTGTTTCGGCAATGTAGAAATGACTCCTCTCTTGGAGGAAATATGGGGATTCGTTGGATTACCCTTGGATAGTCCCAGTTTATTAGTACCAGAAAATCGTACTCCCAGGAGGTTTCTGAAAATGATGGGCCTGAGAAAGAATGACGATTTGGAGTGCCTGAAGAATTCCTACATACCCTTTGACTTCCTCTATGAACGATATGGACACAGCAAATCTTATCATGTCTTTCATGACGAATTCTCCATCACTTCTCTAGGTTGGACTCATCGTAGAGTATTCGTATTCATCGTGTGCTTTCTGGGTATGATAGTGTTTCCAAGCCAAAGGGACAAGATTCACACCATGTTGGCTATGGTAACCAGAGCTTTAATGGAAGGAGTCGAGGGACAAACATACACTATTGTCCCAATGATTGTAGCGGAAATATACTGGGCTCTGGATCAATGCTTAAAAGGGTTCAAACATTTTGAGGGTTGTAACTTGTTGCTGCAAATTTGGTTGCTAGAACATCTCCAAAGAGGCCAACACCGCCAAGAGTTTCCACGGAGACCATGAAACGATCACATAACTTTTCACCATCCGAAAAGAATGACCTTTATCTCAGACGGGTTTGCACAACAAAAGAATGCTACAGAGTGGGTACAGGTTTTCAGCAATTTTACCAAGGACCAGGTCCATTGGATGTTCGAGTGGTTCCCTACTAGTGACTTCATCATCGGGTCCAGGGATGTTCCGCATTTGGTGTTGATCGGGTTAAGTGGCATATACCCCTATGTTCCTATCAGTATCATGAGACAAGCTAGTAGAAAACAAGTCATACCACGAGTCTCTAAAATGGGTCACTACAAAGCAGATTTTCAAGATGATCACATCCCGTATAAATATGAAGCACAGAACATGTGGCACTTGAAGGTCATTGTGGAAAAGGACACCATCGAGCTAGATCGATACCACGCAGGGCATGTGTACTTCTACCCATCATGGTTGGATGATAGCATAGCGGGAATAGTCGAGCCAGGGGTCTGTCGAGGAAACAGAGTCATAGATGAAGATGCTGAAGCACAAGTGAAGTATAGGAGGCTGCGCAAAAGAGTTCTCAAGTCCAAGACCGGGAATTTAGAATAGCACAATATTGATATGGAGTCAATTAACGAATGGAGGGAAATGGCTACTAGGTCAACGGAAAGGCTGGAATATTTAGAGCAGGGTCTAATGGAGTTAGAGGGGAAGATGAGGAAAAGAGTCATAGACTGCCAGAACGCAGATGATAACGAGGGAGGACATCTAGAAAGGGTGTACCTACTGCTGGACATACCCGACCTGGGGAATCTGATCGACGGAGCAAAGAGAGCCAAGGCTGGGGAAGGTCCCTCTGGGACTAAGTAGATTAGGATTATTTGTTTTAGAATCATTTTTCGAATGTAATAAGGCAAATGTCATTGGTGGCTCATTTAATTATTGTTGTTTTAGATTCGTCTTATTTATTACGTTAATGAAATGAGGCAATTATCGGCATTAAATTTCTCCAAATCTTCTTGTAGCTACGCCTACCTAGGGCACAACGAGGCTCTCAAATTAGGATGCGAATTTACATTTATGCAATATGTGTTTAAATACTGCAAATACTTTTCCCGAAATTCTTACTGACTTGGTTAGCTTTTTATTTTTATTTATTTTGATTATTCCCATCCCCTAAGGTTGGTTCGCACATACTGGCATCGTCAGCATATCACACAAACTCCAGAGGCCCTCGACCTTCTCCTCCTCCAAGTGATCTGAAAAGCAAGGGAAAAGCTAAGATGGACGATATGAGCGGCGTCAGGAAAGACAACACTACACATGCTAAGAATGTGCAAACTTTAGATGGTCGGAGTACTCCGGCACCAAATGATTTGGTCTTACGGCTGGAACAAAAAATACTTGAATTACAAGGGGAGCTTGAGCAGGTCCGCAACTTGGCAAACCTTTCCCTCGCACTAAACACCCCATACATCAACCAACCAAACATCCAAAACCCAGTACCTCCTCAAAACACACTAAACCAACGTCCTCAAAATCCTCCCGCACCCCATCAATATGCAACACCTCCTCAAAATCCTAATCCTCTACCCATACTGACACCCCCTCAACACCCGCATCTCCCAACTCAATATCCACAAACCACTTACCATACTCCTCAGAATACCCCACATCATATCCCCGATCCGCAGAATTCAACTAATGATCACCACTACACTCAAACCCCCGGCGTTCATCAAAACACTCCCATATACGTGGAAACCCTACCCCACTCCACTCAACAAACTGCATATACACCAGAATCTACCGAGAAGGACCTTCTCATTAAGAACACGGCAGAGGAGCTCAAGAAACTCACAAGAGGGGTCCAGGGCATTGAAGGAGGTAAAGGAATTGAAGGTCTGAATTGTGAGGACCTATGCATTCAGCCATACGTGGAACTGCCAGATGGATACAAACCTCCTAAGTTCGAAATGTTTGATGCAACGGGTGACCCAAAGGTACATTTGAGAACATAATGTGACAAGCTCGTAGTAGTTGGAAAGGATGAAAGGATTCGCATGAAGCTGTTCATGAGAAGTCTCACCGAAGATGCCTTATCTTGGTACATAAGTCAAAATCATAAGAAATGGGCTAATTGGGTAGCATGGCATCAGACTTCATGGATAGATTCAGGTTCAATGCAGAAAGTGCACCGGATGTCTTCTACATACAGAACCTCAAGAAGAAGCCAACGGAGACTTTTTGCGAGTATTCTACCCGATGGAGGTTAGAAGCCGCAAAGGTCAGGCCGGCATTAGATGAAGAACATATGAACAAATTCTTTGTCAGGGGTCAAGATCCACAATATTATGAGAGGTTAATGGTCATTGATAATCACAAGTTCTCTGATATCATCAAACTCGGGGAAAGAATCGAAGAAGGGATTAAAAGCGGAATGGTAAGAAATTTTGAGGCATTGCAAGCTACAAACAAAGCATTACAATCAGGGGGCATATCAAAGAAGAAAGAAGTAGGGACTGTGATGGTAGCCCAACGTCCAAAGTCTCCACTCACATACCAAACACCCTCACCCACATACCAACCCTCACCTCCCAGATATCCTCAATCCGCCACCGCCTACCACACTTATAACACCCAACCAGCCTACTATCATTTATCTCCAGCTCGTCCAAATTATCAAAAACCCAGACTCAATTTCGATCGCAGACCACCCAGACAATACACCCCTATTGTTGAACCGATAGACCATCTATATGAAAGATTAAAGGTTGTCGGATATGTCACCCATATTCCCCATATGGCTATGGAAAACTCATCCCAATGGGTCAACCCAAACAAGACATGTGCATACCATTCCGGCATTAAGGGACATATAATTGATGAATGTCACACTCAAAAAGACAAGATTCAGACGATGATTGATACCGAAATCATACAGGCAAACAAAGACGCACCCAATATCCGCAACAATTCCCTCCCAGATCATAGGGGTAAAGGAGTAAATGTGATAAACATTGATGAAGAATGGTATCCTGAGGGGTCCATTGGGATTATTCGGGAAAGTGACGTCCCTAAGAAACTTGCAGTCACACTCACTCCCATTGTGGTACACATACAGCTGCCAGTCGAAGTTGAGGTACCCGCATCAGATCTTTTTGAAGTCGAAGTGACACCACATGCATCTACACCTACTCCACTTGAGGTAGAAGTAACTACACCCTTCACTGTGACGGTAGCACCCACACCGCCCTTCAAATCCAACGCCATACCTTAGGATTATGTTTCCGAAGCTAGGAGAAAAGGGAAAGCAAAAATGGAAGAGCCCGGTGCTGCAAATGGGATGACCAGAACTGGACGAATCTACACACCTGAAAATTTGGGAGGGAAAGTAAGGAAGCTGCCACCAAACAACCCATCATCGAAATAGGTCTAGATGATCTCTGGAGAAAAGTACAGTCAAGATAATACTCTCTCGTTGATCATCTGAACAAAACTCCCGCCCAGATATCCATCATGTCGCTGCTGCAAAATTCTAAGGTGCATAAGAATGCTCTAATGAAAGTGTTGAATGAATCATATGTACCCAACAATATCGCCAGCGAAGAAATGGACAACATGGTGGGGCAAGTGCCGGAGAGCCATCAGATGACCTTTCACGAAGACGAGTTGCCACCTGAAGGATTGATCCACAACAGGGCACTGCACATAACAGTGCAATGCAAGGATAAATTCATAGCCAAGGTTTTGATAGACGGAGGGTCCATCCTCAACATTTGTCCGCTGACAACTCTGAAGAGGTTGAGAAAGCGCTTCCATGAAATACGAGCAGTAACTATGAATGTGCAGGCGTTCGATGGGTCGCAAAGAGCAATGATTGGGGAAACCAACTTATGTTTGCAGATGGGTCCTACTTGGTTTGATGTCAAATTTCAGGTGCTAAACATATCTGCCTCCTACAATCTGCTATTAGGACGACTATGGATACTTGTTGTTGGGGCTGTTGCATCCACTTTTCACCAATCTGTGAAGTTTGAATGGAATCATCAAGAGGTAAATATCCATGGAGACGGGAGAAATCCCATTTACACCAACCAGACAGTTCCGGTTGTGGAGAATAGAAGCAAGTTGGGTGGAGAGACTTACCATCAAATTGAGTGTGTTAACGTGATCAAGAAGGATAAATGGTGGAGTATAAAAATAAAGAGCATACTGGCATGGGCAGGGTATGAACCTGGTAACGAGATCGGTAACAATCTCCAGGGTATCGCCAAACCAATACAGCTAAAATGTCACGTCACAACCTTTGGACTTGGATATCACTATACCTGTCATGAGTATCAGAATTTGTCGCCACCATGGAATGGTCCCTATTACCCTCTTGAGCATCCAGTGCCACATCTGAGTCAGACCTTCATCAGGCCGATACAATATAGGGATCCGAAGAAGAGGAAGCTGTGGCTGCGCTAAGGTATTTGTTTTTAGAAGATGAAGATATGGATTGCAGTGTGATAGTTGAGGAGGATGAAGAAGGCCTTACCATCCAGACAGTGGAGAGGGGAGCATTTCTCATAAACTGGACCTCTACACCATCAAGGGCCCGACAAGTCCCGGGGTAGCATGGCTGCTAGCATCATTTATTTTTGAAAACAATTCTTCTTGATCATTTCGTTTTAAACAATATTTTTAGTATTTCATTTCGAAAAACATTGTTTGAGTTATTGAAAATCGATTTGTTTGAAATATTTACCAATGGCTTGATGTTTTATTATTACTATTTTTTTCATATCTTTCTCTCTACATCATTTTTATTTCTTATCTTGTTAACCAACGACTGTGACATGTAATGAGACAACGCAACACTAGGACAGTGACTCGGAAGAAATAGAAGAAGAAGATGTGATACCTGAGGAAATTATTAGAGAAGTTGATAAGTTTGAGAACAAGCCCAAGTCCAACCTCGACGAAACCGATATAGTCAATTTGGGAGATTCCGAAACCATCAAAGAAACTCGCATAAGCATCCATTTGTCGCCGTCAGAGAAGGAAGAATACACTCATTTCCTGAAAGAATATGAGGATATTTTTGCATGGTCATACGATGATATGACAGGGTTGAGCACATCCATAGTGGCTCACAAGCTACCTATAAATCCAATGTGTCCGCCAGTGAAGCAAAAACTCAGAAAGTTCAAACCAGACATGACCCTAAAAATCAAAGAGGAAGTCACCAAGCAGATCAAAGCCAAATTCCTTAGGGTAGTTGAGTACCCAACCTGGTTAGCCAACATCGTACCGGTTCCAAAGAAAAATGGGAAAGTCAGGGTGTGTGTTTATTATCGGGATTTAAATAGAGCAAGTCCCAAGGATGATTTCCCACTGCCAAATATGCACATTGTGATCGACAATTGCACCAAGCATGAACTCCAATCCTTTGTAGATTGCTTCACAGGTTATCATCAGATTTGGATGAACGAAGAAGACGTAGAGAAAATAGCTTTCATTAAAACATGGGGAGTGTATTGCTACAAAATGATGTCGCTCGCCCTGATGAATGTTGGGGCCACCTGCATGAATCCATAACGTAACGACCCAGCCGGTCGTTTTGCGTATTAGGATCCCGTTCCCTTAGATGAAGCCTTCCTTAGCGGCTATTCGTTCTTTATGACTTGCGGGAGCGGGTGGTTTGGGATTTGGGAATGATTTGAGTGGTTTAGGAACACTTGGTTCCTTAAGGTTGGCCTATTTGGCCAAGTTTGACTTCGGTCAACATTTTGAGCAAAAAACCTCATAATCGAGTTCTGACAGCTCCAGTAGCTCCGTATGATGATTTCGGACTTGGGCGTATGTTTGGCTCGGGTTTTCGATGACCCGGGAGCATTTCGGCGCCCGAAATGGAAATTAGGATTTCCTTATGTTTGAAATTTAGGTTGGGATGTGATTTTATGCTATCGAGGTACGAACGGAATTCCGGAACCAGGAATAGTTCCGTATAGTCATTTATGATTTGTCTGAAAATTTTGAAGTCATTCTGAGTAGTATAGGCCCGTTCGGCGCAATGAAGTGATTTCTAGAATTCTTAAGTTCTTAAGTTGATTGAATTTGGTTTTTGGGTTGAATTTTGAGTTTCGTCGTTGTTTGTCATGTTCTGGAAGTTTGAGCGAGTCCGTATCATGAATACAGACTTGCTTGTGCTTTTGGATGGTGTCCCGAGGGGCTCGGGTGTGTTTTAGAACCCCGGGAGCTAAGTTAGAAAAACCAGAATTTTTCTATTTGGTTCCCTTCTCTGCTATCGCAACATGAGGGTTGTGATCTCCGAGAAGAATTTTGCATGGCTGCTGGTTGTTCTCTACGATCGCAGCCTTCCCCTTGCGATCGCATAGGTCTGGGTTCCAAAGCTTCGCGATCACACTGAGTCACAGCTGGGCCGGGTAACTTTGTTCTTCGCGATCGCAGGACCTCTGCCGCAATCGCAGAGGTCATGGGAGTTGGTCTTCGCGATAGCAGGACCCCTGCCGCGATCGCAGAGGTCTGGCCAGTTGGCCTTCGCGATCGCAGGCCTCAGGTCGCGATCGCATAGAAGCTGCAACTGGGCAGTCTCTTTTAAAAGCGGGACTTATCCAAATTCTTCATTCCCATCTTCTTCCTCAAGGTTTTAGAGAGAATTTCAAAAGGGTTTTCCACCATTATCATCAAGGTAAGTTAATTCCTTAGTTTTCATGATTCTAATATCAATTCCTTATGAAATTATCTTCTAATTATCCTAAACAATTCATAGAAATTGATAGATATTTAGGGATTTTGGGAAAATTATGAATTACTCATTTTTGCCATGAATTCTAGTAAGAACTTGCATAATTATGATCCTTAGACTTCGGGTAATGGGTTCCTTCAAGAATTTTCGAAATCCGAACGTGTGGGCCCGGGGTCGAATTTCCGAAGACCTTCAAGAATGTTAAATTTTTGAATTTCTTGTTAATTCTCCTTCTTTGGACTGAAATTGATTCAATTATACCATGTTTGGCTAGTTGTGAGCCATCAAGAGTAGATTTCGGAGATTCGGGCGCATCCATGATCCGAGGGGTGATATCATCACGAGGTGAGTCTCCTTTCTAACCTTGTAAGAGGGAAATTGTCCACATAGGTGTTCTATGTGTTGTATGTTTGTATTTGGGGGCTACGTACATACCTTGTGACGAGAGTTCGTACGTAGCGACTACTAGTGTTATGTCCGGGTAGTGTAGGACCACATCATGCTATGTATTCTGCCTTAAAGTGAAGTATATGCTTAAATTCATGCTTGATATGCTATTGTCTCCCTGAGCTTTCATTTACTTAATAATTGGGAAGGATTGTGATGAATTGAACTTTACATTTGTGCGTGCATGATAGCCTCCTCGTAATTTACATTTCGCGAGCAGCATATGGTTTCCTTCACTCTTACAGGAGCGGGTCGTGCGCCACGGCGATTTATAGTGCACTCACGGTATGGGCCGGTCGATCCCCGGCAGTGCACAGGGATTTATTTGAGAATGCAATTATGGTACAGGTCGGTCGACCCCCGGCTGTGCATGGACGAAGTTACATTATGATATGGTGTGGTTACATTGATAGACGCACTTACGGTACGGGCCGGTCGATCCCCGGCAGTGCTTAGTTGAACTCTTGGTAAGCATGCACTTATGGTATGGGCCGGTCGATCCCCGCCAATGCATAGATCTTCTTGATATGATTACATTATAAGCATGCACTCATGGTACGGGCCGGTCGATCCCTGGCAGTGCATAGCTATTCTTCCTCCTGACTCTAGCCGGTTGCTTTACTCTTGTGTGCGCATGATTGTTCGGTGCTGTTTTTCCTGATTTATGACGTGACAGACGGATGGGAAAAGAGACAGGGAAGTTGATACTGCTTTCGATATTTATTTGGAAACTCTGTATTCTCTTTACAATTGTGGTGCATTGTTTACATGTCTACTGTTTTCCTTTCATCCTGCTTTACATTATTACTGTTAGACCTTAGTGAGTATGGAGTCGACCTCTCGTCACTACTTCTTCGAGATTAGACGGGATACTCACTGGGTACATATTTATATATGTACTCATGATGCACTTTCTTTTCTTATGTACTTGACCGTACAAGTCCGGAGGCTGGTATTTCGGATTATCAAGCCGGGGCTAGGTATTGACTGACTGACTATACTTCACGATGAGCTGCTCCTCTTGGCGACTTCCTGGCAGCACCCTGGAGTTTTCTTTTGTCATATTCTCTGTCTATTTCATTCATACTGAGACTCTGTATATATTTTAGTCATTATTCAGTAGTTTCCCGTGACACTCATGTCACTAGTTCCTGACACACACGTAGTGTATATTTTGGGTTGTTGGTTGTACATATGTTATGCGACATGCCTATTGGTTGATTTTCTGCACTTGTAGTATTATTTCACATCACCCGCAATTATTATGTTTATATTTGTTTAAAATTGGTTAAAAGATGAAGTTTGCGTAACTGGGAATGGTAACACTTAGTGTTTTCTATATTGGCTGGCCTAACCTCACTGTGGGGCGCCATCGCGACCTGAATCGAGATTTGGGTCATGACACATAAAAACTATCTTCCATGATATGACACATAAGGAAATAGAGGTATATTTCGATGACGTTATCATCAAATCCAAGAAATCCATAGATTTGAGGAAGTTCTTTGACCGGCTGCGAAAGTACAATCTAAAGTTGAATCCCGCAAATGTGCATTTGGGGTTTCTGCCGAAAAATTGTTAGGATTCATCGTCAACCGCCGAGGAATAGAGTGGGACCCGTCAAAGGTTAAAGCTATCCAAGAATTACCACCGCCAAAGAACAAGAAGGACATGATGAGTTTCTTGGGATGCCTCAATTATATCAGCCGCTTCATAGCACAGTCCACAGTGATATGTGAGCCAATTTTCAAAATGCTGAAGAAGGATGCCACGACAAGTTGGACCGAGGATTTTCAAAAGGCTTTTGACAAAATCAAGGAATACCTATCCACACCACCAATCTTAGTCCTGCCAGAACCTGGTAGACCACTACTACTCTACCTCATAGTGTTAGATGGGGCTTTTAGTTGTGTTTTGGGACAGCATGACGAGACGGGAAGAAAGGAGAAGGCCATATATTACTTGAGTAAGAAGTTCACACCTTATGAAGAACGGTACTCTCTGCTGGAACGCACTTTCTGCGCTCTAACATGGATAGATCAGAAATTAACGCACTACTTATGTGCCTATACCACATACCTCATATCGAGGATGGATCCCCTGAAGTACATCGTTGAGAAGCCTATTCCTACCGAGAAGCTGGCAAGTGGCAAATATTGTTGAGTGAGTTTGATATCATCTATGTAACTCAGAAGGCAGCCAAAGGACAAGCATTGGAAGATCATCTTGCTGAAAATCTTGTAGTAGGAGAATACGAACCACTAAAAACGTATTTCCCTGACAAAGAAGTGTCATTCGTAGGGGAAGACATTGTTGAAGCCTACGATGGTTGGAGAATGTTTTTCGATGGATTTGAAAATTTCAAAAGAGTCGGTATCGGAGCCGTCTTGGTATCATAAACCGGTCAGCATTATCATGTCTACAAAACTTCGGTTCCCATGCACCAACAATATGGCGGATTATGAAGCCTGCATATTAGGGTCAACTTGGCGGTCAACATGAATGTTCAAGAACTACTGGTAATTGGTGATTCAGACATGTTGGTACATCATGTATAAGGAGAATGGGATACTAAAAACATCAAGATACTACCGTATCTACATCATGTACGAGAGATTCACAAAGATTGAATTATGGCATGTCTCCAGAATTCAGAATGAATCTACACACGCATTGGCCACCTTGTCCTCAATGATACAACATCCAGACAAGAATTTCATCAACCCCACTCTGGTGAGAGTCCATGATCAACCGGCATACTGTGCTCATGTCGAAGAAGATACAGATGTAAATCCATGGTTCCACGATATTAAAGAATATTTGGGAAAAGGAGAATACCCGGAGCATGAAAACCATATTCAGAAATGCACACTTCGGAGACTGTCCAATCACTTCTTCCAAAGAGGAGGAATTTTGTATATAAGAACTCCCGATTTAGGACTGTTAAGGTGTGTTGACGCCAAAGAGGCTTCCAAATTGCTTGAAGAAATACCTGCGACCCACATATGAACGACTTTGTCTTAGACAAGAAGATACTCAGGGCCGGATACTTTTGGATGACTATGAAAATAGGTTGCATCCGGTATGTCCAGAAATGCCACCAATGCTAGATACATGCAGACATGATACGGGTGTCGCCAAACGAACGCAATGCAACAAGCGCACCTTGGCCTTTTGCTGCTTGGGGAATGGATGCCATTTGTCCAATCGAACCCACTGCTTCGAACGGGCACAGGTTCATTTTAGTGGCCATCGATTACTTCACTAAGTGGGTTGAAGCTGCATCCTACAAAGCGGTAACCAAGAAAGTCCTCGCAAATTTTGTCAAGGATCGTATTGTTTGTCAATTCGGGGTTCCAGAGTCCATATTCACTGACAATTCCGCCAATCTCAACAGTGATATGATGAAAGCCATGTGTAAAACTTTCAAAATCAAGCACAAAAACTCCACAGCATATAGGCCTCAAATGAACGAAGCTGTGGAGGCTGCCAACAAGAACATCAAGAAGATACTGAGAAAAATGGTAGAGAATTACAAGAAATGGCACGAGAAATAACCATTTGCCCTACTAGGATACCGTACCACGGTCCGTACATCAATCGGGGCAACTCCCTATGTTTATGGTACAGAAGCTGTCATTCCCACGAGATAGAAATTCCTTCTTTGAAAATCATACAAGACGCCGAACTCAGTGACGCGGAATGGATAAAGAGTCGTTATGAGCAATTAACCCTCATAGATGGAAAAAGGATGAATGTAGTGTCTCATGGTCATCTTAATCAAAATAGAATGTCCAGAGCTTTCAACAAAAGGGTCAAACCAAGACAGTTCACATCGGGGCAGCTGGTGTTGAAACGGATCTTTCCACATTAAGATGAAGCCAAAGGGAAATTCTCACCCAACTGGAAGGGTCCTTACATGGTTCACAGAGTATTGACAGGAGGAGCACTCATACTCACAGAAATGGATGGAGAAATCTGCCAAAGCCTATCAATTCATACGCAGTTAAAAGATACTACGTGTAAACTATTTTCCTTCATATGATGTATATTGAACTACGCTCGACCTGATTCTCGTTTAAGAGGGGATACGTAGGCATCCCTGTGTGTTCGGTCACAACTAAATAAAATTTCCATTTCCCCCACATTCAGAAACTGGGGTAGAATTTTGAGGAAGACCCTCAAAATTCCAAAGCAAGTTCAGCCAACTGCAGCACACGGAACATCCAGAAAGTCATTTAGTTAATTGGGACAGAATTTTGAGGAGGACCCTCAAAATTCTATGGCAAAGAAGGTCACAATGTCTAATGTCACAGTTACTAGTTCATATAATTGATTTCTTAATTGCATAATACTATCTCTTTGAAAACTATACACGCACACTTTTGAAAAGAAACTTTACTTTTTAGCCAAGTGCTACCCATAGTGACTTGAACAGGATCCCCGGGCATAGTGGAGTAGAGCAAGCAAGCAAAGGTATGAACCAACCTCCCCCGCAAAACTCACAAGTTTTCTTTGGATGCAAGAATAGGTCATCACCATAAGCATCGTCACAACAACAGAATTGCTATACACAAAACACATTGTCTACTAAGAACACTTCACTCTTGCCCTTACATTTTCATAAGCATTGCCTTCTCTTTGCATGAGACAAAGCTCTGTCTCAATTCCTACATAAGGCTAAGCCATGTGTCCCATTTGAATAAGGTTAATCATTGCCTTTTCTTTGCATGAGACTAAGCTTTGTCTCAATTCTTGCATGAGGCTAAGCCCTGCCTCTCATTTGCATAAGGCTAAGCATTGACTTCTCTTTGCATGAGACTAAGCTATGTCTCAATTCCTGCATGAGGCTAAGCACTGTCTCCTATTTGCATAAGGCTAAGCATTGCCTTCTCTTTGCATGAGACTAAGCTCTGTCTCAATTCCTTCATGAGGCTAAGCCCTGCCTCCCATTTGCATAAGGCTAAGAAGTTCCTTCTTTGTGCATGAGACTAAGCCATGTCTCAATTCTTACATGAGGCTAAGCCCTGCCTCCTCAAATGCATAAGGCTAAGCATTGCCTTCTCTTTGCATCAGACTAAGCTCTGTCTCAATCCCTGCATGAGGCTAAGCACTGCTTCTCATTATTGTATAAAGCTAAGCATTGGCTTCCCTTTGCATGAGACTAAGCCATGTCTCAATTCCCATATGAGGCTAAGCCCTGCCTCCCCATTTGCATAACACTAAGCATTGCCTTCTCATTATTGCATGAGACTAAGCCATGTCTCAGTTATTGCATTAGGCTAAGCCATGCCTCTCCATTTGCATAAGGCTAAGCATTGCCTTCTCATTATTGCATAATGTCGCGCTCCCTTTTCATCGCGAAATCGGGTTTCAACATTTTTTGGACAACTCCTCTTTTTGGGATGGGTAAGGAATTGGAAGATTCGCCACCTAATGGATTAAGGTGTGTTAGGGCACCTAGATCAATTAACTCATATAACCAGTTTGCATCACCAGAGATCGGGTAAGGGCTCAAATTACCTTGAGGGGAAGGTGTTAGGCACCCCTCGAGGTCCACAACAGTGGGTCCCTTCCGAACTTAAATTAAGCGAATTAGTCTAAAAGAGAAGAGAGAAATTTGGACAAATACGACATTTAATTTATTTTAAACAGGAGTATAGGGTGGGGGGTCCTAAGTTTTTTAGCCTATAGGATCATTCCATGCAATAATTTGTAACTCCCTCAGGTCGGGGTGTTACTCATAGAATTAGCGCACGGACTATCATCTCCATACTACACAATTACTATCTTTAGGTTGTTACCTAAGCGTTATAGCAGTATTCATCGCGTTCCTTATGTGTGCACTACCTGTCCCTTACATATGGCTCGGGAGGTATTAGGACCTCAATTTGGGATGGTTCTAGACTAACCTATGTTACTTTAAAATGTGAAATCTCGGCGACGAACAAAAACAAATAGGACTTTCAAATAAAGAACATGTAACGACCCGGTCGGTCGTTCCGTAGAAAATGCATTTTAATTGTTGTCATTGACTTGTCATATGTTGGTGATACTGTTTATTAATGTGTTAGAGTTGGTAGGCTTGAAATCGGAATGGTTAAATGGGAATTCAGGCACTTAGTCCTTAAGAATAGCCTTAAAATGGAAAAAGTCAACTAAGAGTTGACTTATCGGTAAACGACCTCGGAATGCAGATTTTATGGCTCGGATAGCTTCGTTAGGTGATTTGGGACTTAGGAGTGTGTTCAGAATAATTTTGTGATGTCCAGTATAGAATTAGGCTTGAATTGGTGAAAGTTAGTTTTTGGCATTTCCGGTCGGCAGAGAAAAATAGGCTACCGGGGTCGGAATGGAATTTTAATAGTTGGAACAAGTTTGTAATGTCATTTTGGAATTGTCCGCAAAATTACAGGTCAAACGGAGTTGATTTGGATAGTTTCGGCATCATTGATGAATTTTAGAAACTTCAAAGTTCTTAGGCTTGAATCCGAAGTGAATTTGGTGTTTTGATGTTAGTTTTGGTGTTTCGAGAGTGCGACTAAGTTTGAATGATGTTACAGGATATGTTGGTAAGTTTGGTTGGGGTCCCGAGGGGCTCGGGATTTATTTCGGGTGGTTAACGGGCATTTTTGGACTTAAAGAAAGAGCTGGTTTTCTGGTTTTTGTGCAGCAGGTTTTTCTTCTCTGCGATCGCGTAGGGGGAGTCGCGATCGCGTAGTTCAATCGTGAGGGGCAGCATTTTTATTCTCTGCGATCACATAAAGGCATCCGCGATCGCAGAGGTTGAGCAACGTAGGTACCACGATCGCGGGACTAAGGTCGCGATCGCGTAGAGTACTCTGAGGGTCAGGCGAGTTTGTGCATCGCGATCGCATGTATTGGAGTGCGATCGCGTACGTTTGGTAAACGGAGCAGTGCGATCGCGTGAGTGAGGTTGCGATCGCGTGAGTTAAGGACTTATTGAGTCGCGATCGCGTGGCTTATGCCGCGATCGCAATGAGTAAAATGACGGCTGGAGAGGTTTCTTCTTCGCGATCACGTGAGGACTTCAGCGATCGCAGTTCAATAATCACTGGGCATATTTAAATTAAACCCCCCGCGACTTAAACCCTCTTTTACACCATTGTTGAGCGGAGGAGAGCTTTTTGGGCGATTTTTGAAGGAGAAAATCATTGGGTATCGCAGAGGTAAGTAATTTGATTATTAAAACTCGTTTATGGGTGATTAAAAACCATAATCTCAGCCTTTATTTAATGAAAAACAATAGAAAAACTGGATTTTGGGGCATGAGATTATGAGACCTTCAAGGGTCGATTTGAAGGGTCAAATGAACTCCGATTTTGGTGTTCTTTATATGCACGGAATCATGAGAAGATGAAGAACACTTTTCTGTAAAAATTTCTGAGTTTCGGGACGCGGGCCCGGAGGTCAGGTTTTGACCGGTTTCGGATTTTTGAGTTAAATTCGATATTTGTCAAATGGAATTTATTCCTTAAGCATATGTTGATGATAAAAATCTGAACTTGGTAGATTTGGAGCCTTCGGAGGTTGATTTGAGAGGCAAGCGCATTGCGGAATAGTTTTCGGGCTAGTTTGAGGTAAGTAATGTCTTGAAATCATGTCTTGAGGGTATGAAACCCCGGACTATGCACCCTTCATGGGTTTTGGAATACAAAGATTTGAAACTTGGGAAATATATTCCCTAGTTAGGCAACTATTGAGTTGCGAAATCAATTTTTAAGCCTTTGCTTAATTAGTATTTATGTATTATGATATGTTTTGGGTTGTAAGCCGTGTTTGGGGCCTAGTGCCGATCTGTTTACTCCTTGGGGGATTGTTTTACTATGTTTCCTCACTTGATATGTTGTGAACTACACTCAGTATTTTCCTGATAAATGGTTTTGACATTCAGAGTATTTTGATACTATTTATTGAAAAATGAAACACTGTTTTGGGTCGAGAACCCGATTTGTTTATGGCCTAAGGACTAAATTAAAGTGTCTGACTGAGTGATGTGAGGAGGCTTCCAGGCCTTATGAGTGATGTGAGGAGGCTTCCAGACCTTATGAGTAATGTGAGGAGGCTTCCAGGCCTTATGAGTGATATGAGGAGGCTTCCAGGCCTCATGAGAGAGATGAGAAGGCTTCCAGGCCTTATGTTATTATTGCGCTTGGGCTGTAGGAGCCCCTCCGGAGTCTGTTACACACCCCCAGTGAGCGCCAGTATCGATTGAGTGATGATGATTGCCCGCGGGGCTGATACTGAGTGATGATTGATACTGAGTGATTGAGGGAATGCCTGAGAGAATGGTTACGATAAATGATTTTGGCCCGAGGGGCGCGTTTATGATGATTCTACTATGTTTCGAACTAAGATTTACTTCAGTTGCAAACTGGGATTTACTGAGACTTTTACTGAGAATTTTACTGAGATATATTGAGATTTACTTGTTTTTCAAAGAAGTTTGGAACTGGTTTTTGAACCTATGAATTTGCTAAATACTACTTGGTGACTTGATGTTTTAATGGTTGTTGTGAAATGGTGTATCTGTTTGTGTGCTTTATATTTCTCAGACTATGATTTCTTTTCATTAATACTGAGTTGGCATACTCATAAAGACTCCCTGTGCCTCTGTGCACAGATCCAGGTACTAGTTCGCAGCAGTAGCTCACGCAGTTTGGTAGCAGCATTTTTACGGGATTTCGAGGTAGCTGTCCAGTGTCCACGGCTTCTCCATTTCCCTTCCTTATTTAGTTTTAGCATTTGATTCAGAGACATATATTATAGTTTTAGCAGAGTTAGATTTATTTATTCTTAGATGCTCATGACTATTAACTCCAGTTCTTGGGAGGTTTGTTTAGAATATTATGGGGACGCTAAGACTTAATTATATTATTTGATGCTATGGTTGCTTGCTTATTGTTATATTGTGAACTATAAAAATTGAACAAAAGCGTAGTAATGTGATGGTTGGCTATCCTAGTTCCACGATAGGCGCCATCACGTCCTGTTAGGATTTGGGGTCGTGACAAGTTGGTATCAGAGCTCTAGGTTACATAGGACTCAACGATCATGAGCATGTTTAGTAGAGTCTTGCGGATCGGTACGGAGACGTCTGTACTTATCTTCGAGAGGCTGCAGAACCCTTAGGAAACATTCCACATTCTTGAATTCTTATCGTGTGAATCAGTTAATTCAGCCATAAGCGTAACTCTTTGAATTCCTTTCATGTATTCGAATGCGCACGCGAGCGCTTGGTATCAGTTGTGCGGCGGCGGCTTGTGACTTCCATGGGTGAGACGTGATTTTTAACATGTTAATAATGGGTCAGTCGGAAGGACTTGAGGCCGTATTTTGTATTTGGCTTGAGTACTGAGATTTAATTTGTGTGAGCACATGTGTTGGGGGACTTATATATCCGTGGTGACCTTATTGATGAAACCTTGTGACTAGATGACTACGTGGTGAGCGTGCTTGACAGTTAGATGTGTTCAGGTTGTTTGATTGGGACAAAATGAATTGGCGGGAGATGTGGCAAGAACCATTGATTATTTGCCTTCTGTATTGAGTTATAATATGGGTTCGAGTTATGAGTGGTGAAGGACCTCTCATGTAGTTAGTTTTGGAGTGAAGTGGGTTTTCCTGTTATGTTCTGAGATCCGATGATGTCTTTTGAGCTGACCAATGCTCCAGTAGCATTCATGTATTTGATTGCCAGTGTATTCAGCCGTATTATAACTCCTTTGTTATTGTATTTATTGATGGCATCCTGTCGTACTCTCATAGCTAGGGATAGCATACTCGGCATTTGATGATGGTATCACAAGGATATAGGGAGAAGAAGCTTTGTGCGAAGTTCTCCAAGTGCGAATTGTTGGCTCAGTTTAGTAGCATTCTTGGGACACGTGGTGTCCAGTGAAGGTATCTATGTGGTCAGACGAGTGTGAGTAGAGCTTCCAGAAGCTTAAGAATTCCTTGACCACAGCCCCAGTGTTAGTTTTGCCATCAGCTTCAGGTTCTTATACCGCTAAATGGGATGTCTTGGGGGCAGGCAGTGGTTGTGTTCTAATGTAGGAAGGTATAATAATTGCGTGATGGCTATGATTTTCGGAAGTGTATAGGGAGATAACATTTTGAGATTAAGCAGGTAGGGGTATCTCCTACGGGTTGTCTTGAGGTGTGTGACCCTTATGTTTATCTGTAGTAAGTTCTCTCTATCAGTAATGATGTATGTTGTAATTTGAGTTTATATCGCTTGTGGGAGTTGGCATGACCATTACAATGGTGGATGCGAGATTTGCATTTTATTTGAGTGTTAGATTGTTTGGGTCGTATGAGCGTATGAAGGATTTAGTTGAACCTCACCACAGTATGGTGGCAATGATAGTGTATGGGCATGGTGAGTTATTGGTTCTCTTGATCCTTGGCTTTGAGCCAAGCGGGGGAGTCCGCTAATGATAAGTTGATTGCACGATTATGTGTTCTATTGGTTTCGGTTCGAGGTATGTTGGTAGATCAGTCATGACCTGCAGAGGCGGAGTCTGGGAATGACTCGAGTGATGGAAACTTCTTCGATACAAGTTTTAATGAACCTTACGGATGGTGGAATTCATTAAATGATGGAGTTGTACTGGTAAGTGTAGAGTGTGCAATGAATGAGTGTGATTGTTGCTTCAATGTGTGGATTACTTTCCTAGTATGTGGATTGCAAGCGGGGTCAGGTCGTTCTGTTTACTTGGTTAGTGTAATTGAAATTGCGTAGAGTAAATGACGTTCGAGAATGGTTCAGACGGATTCAAGGTTATATGTAGCGATCGAGGATCTTCAAGGTGAGAGAAGGGCTAGAACTGAGATTTACGGGGAAGGTGTCAAGGCTTGTGATGTATTTGCATTATCATGGATTCTATCCATCAATATCAGGAAAGTGAAGGTAATGACTTTAAATTCGCAGGAAGTCTCTTCAGGGTAAGTTTTTCTAATGGGGTGCTTTTGGGGGATATTTGAGGGAGTACTCAGCGGCTTATGAGCCTTAGACTGTATATTTTATGCTCGGGTTTCGTGTGGTGAGTCTAGATTGAGAATTGCGGTATTATGGCAAGAAAAAGTATCAATTCGAAGGTAATTCATAAGGAACTTGAATGAATAGGACAGCTTGGTAGTAGGACGGATCGGCATGATAAACAATAAGGGATATGATTAGTTATGTGGGTGTTATGAAGTAATGAGTTGTTACAGGTGTTTCTTAGCAATTCTCTTGGGATTTGGTGGCATGCGTAGCTTGGTTGAGTTAGAAGGATTCAGTCCTGGTGGTTTGGTGTTGTACAAATGTGATTCGGGAGTTCTTGATGATTTCTACCACAGTTAGAGATGTATATTTCTACTGGCGTGAGGGCCATGTGATGTACAGTGATTTTTCTTCTAGATGGGATCAACTGGAAAGTTCTTTGCTAGTTGGGTACGTAGTTGTTTGTTGCTAGTAAGGGAGCATGAAGTTCTCATATTTATCATAGGATTGCATGGCGTATGCGGTATTTTGTGTATAGTGGAGAGTGGCATATGTGAGGTCACAGTTCAGTTCTAGAAGGAAGGTCGGAACTGGCAGTTTCAGATGACTAGGTAGGTGATACCACAATTGGGTGGCTTGATGAGGGTATACATTCCAGAAAGGGCAATGTGTTTGAATAAGGGTGCTTCATTGGTGTTACGACGCTCTCTTGTTGGATCGACTGTTGATATTCGAGTTTGCTCGGGGGCACGGAATAATTTTAGGGGTATCCCTCGCGGAATGATAAAGCATTAGGGGTGTTATATATTGAGTGGTGGAATTGGGATCAGATACTTTAATTGGTGCGCCTCATGGATTTTGAGACTAGGAGTTTTCATGAACAAATTATTTTTGTAGTCGTGAACTACGAGGATGCGAGCAAAGCTAGTCAGGCGTTATAATATGTCATGATTCAGTCGTTATGAACGTTCGGAGAGTTATATACTTGTTGTGGGTGACCAGAGTTGACTTAGAGTTATTAGTAGGCCAGTACGGGTGTTGCAGGATTGCGACGTATTGTTTATGTTCTTTCTGGTTCGGGTGGCATGGTATTGTCTGATTTCCCCGTGGTTATGGCAATGCACTTTGAGTAATTGATGTCGAATTCCGCATGGTTATGGATTTTGAGCAGGGTGGCTTGGAGTATTTCATGTGGTCCAGCGGCTGGATGGGATCACGCTTTGTAGCAGAGTTAAGCAGAGGAATGATCCTTGGTGTAGGAATTGTGTGATATGGTTTCACGATGTGTATCAGGCTTTTAGCATGATGTGGTAATGGAAAGAGTAATGACAGGATAGTCCTCTCATGTGAGTCTTCTTTATTTAATGAATTGAGCTCTTGGTATGTGGTTATTGAGTGCACAAGTTGCACAAGTTGTGGCACTGGCTAGCATTGATACTGATCGGACAAATGGTTGTTGGTTTGTACGTGTTTCTTTCATCATCGGCAGTATATGGAAGTGTTAGAGCGAGGCTTGATTTGATAAGAGGGCATGTGCCGGTATTGAGTTATTGAATAGATATTGTGGTTAGGAGTTATCGCTATGAGTGGTTGAGCCACGCGGTATATTATGTGATTTCATCTTGGGTTACGGATATGACTTGTACAGTGTGCTCAGACTTATTCAGTCTATAGTTGTGGGGATTGGGACTTGTAAATTATTTCGGAAGTGGAAACTCGGTTTTAAGGTTTATGGGTCAGGATTTGAAAATGAAATTTCAGTTATGTTGTGTTATTAGACCTATATGGGATAGAGTGATGTGGGATCACCTATGAACATGTGCATGGTAGGTTACACAGCAATTTGGTGGTGTGTGGAACAACTCTGGAAACGTTCGAGGACGAACGTGTGTTTAAGTGGGGGAGAAGGTAATGACCCGGTCGGTCGTTCCGTAGAAATTGCATTTTAATTGTTGTCATTTACTTGTCATAGGTTGGTGATACTGTTTATTAATGTGTTAGAGTTGATAGGCTTGAAATCGGAATGGTTAAATGGGAATTCAGGCACTTAGTGCTTAAGAATAGCCTTAAAATGGGAAAAGTCAACTAAGAGTTGACTTATTGGTAAACGACCTCGGAATGTAGATTTTATGGATCGGATATCTTCGTTAGGTGATTTGGGACTTAGGAGTGTGTTCAGAATAATTTTGTGATGTCCGGTGTAGAATTAGGCTTGAATTGGTGAAAGTTAGTTTTTGGCGATTCCGGTCGGCAGTGGAAAATAGGCTACAATTGGAACAAGTTCATAATGTCATTTTGGACTTGTCCGCAAAATTTCAGGTCAAACGGAGTTGATTTGGATAGATTAGGCATCATTGGTGAATTTTAGAAATTTCAAAGTTCTTAGGCTTGAATCTGAAGTGAATTTGGTGTTTTGATGTTAGTTTTGGTGTTTCGAGAGTGAGACTAAGTTTGAATGATGTTACGGGATATGTTGGTAAGTTTAGTTGGGGTCCCGAGGGGCTCGGGATTGATTTCGGGTGGTTAACGGGCATTTTTGGACTTAAAGAAAGAGCTGGTTTTCTGGTTTTTGTGCAGCAGGTTTTTCTTCTCTGCGATCACGTAGGGGGAGTAGCGATCGCGTAGTTCAATCGTGAGGGGCAGCATTTTTATTCTCTGCGATCTCATAAAGGCATCCGCGATCGCAGAGGTTGAGCAACGTAGGTACCGCGATCGCGGGACTAAGGTCGCGATCGCGTAGAGTACTCTGAGGGTCAGGCGAGTTTGTGCATCACGATCGCGTGTGTTGGAGTGCGATCGCGTACGTTTGGTAAACATAGCAGTGCGATCACGTGAGTTAAGGAGTTATTGAGTCACGATCCCGTGAGGACTTCCGCGATCGCAGTTCATTATTCACTGGGCATATTTAAATTAAACCCTCTGCGACTTAAACCCTCTTTTACACCATTGTTGAGCGGAGGAGAGCTTTTTGGGCAATTTTTGAAGGAGAAAATCATTGGGTATCGCAGAGGTAAGTAATTTGATTATTAAAACTCGTTTATGGGTGATTAAAGACCATAATCTCAGCCTTTAATTCATGAAAAATAGTAGAAAAATAGGATTTTGGGGCATGACATTATGAGACCTTCAAGGGTCGATATGAGGGGTCAAACGAACTCCGATTTTGGTGTTCTTTATATGCACGAAATCGTGAGAAGATGAAGAACACTTTTCTGTAAAAATTTCTGAGTTTTGGGATGCGGGCCGGGGGTCGGGTTTTGACCGGTTTCGGATTTTTGAGTTAAATTCGATATTTTTCAATTGGAATTTATTCCTTAAGCATATGTAGATGATAAAAATCTGAACTTGGTAGATTTGGAGCCTTCGGAGGTTTATTCGAGAGGCAAGTGCATTGCGGAATAGTTTTTGGGCTAGTTTGAGGTAAGTAATGTCTTGAAATCCTGTCCTGGGGGTATGAAACCCCGGACTATGCACCCTTCACGGGTTTTGGAATACAAAGATTGAAACTTGGGAAATATATTCCCTACTTAGGCAACTATTGAGTTGCGAAACCAATTTTTAAGCCTTTGCTTAATTAGTATTTATGTATTATGATATGTTTTGGGTTGTAAGCCGTGTTTGGGGCCTAGTGCCGATCTGTTTACCCCTTGGGGGACTGTTTTATTGTGTTTCCTCACTTTATATGGTGTGAACTATACTCAGTCTTTTCCTGATAAATGGTTTTGACACTCAGAGTATTTTGATACTATTAATTGAAAAATGAAACATTGTTTTGGGTCGAGAACCCGGTTTGTTTATGGCCTAAGGGCTAATTGAAAGTGTCTGACTGAGTAATGTGAGGAGGCTTCCAGGCCTTATGAGTGATGTGAGAAGGCCTCCAGGACTTATGAGTGATGTGAGGAGGCTTCCAGGCCTTATGAGTGATGTGAGGAGGCTTCCAGGCCTCATGAGAGAGATGAGAAGGCTTCCAGGCCTTATGTTATTATTGCGCTTGGGCTGTAGGAGCCCCTCCGGAGTCTGTAACACACCCCTAGTGAGCGCCGGTACCGATTGAGTGATGATGATTGCCCGCGGGGCTGATACTAAGTGATGATTGATACTGAATGATGATTGATACTGAGTGATTTAGGGAATGCCAGAGGGCATGGTTACGATAAATGATTTTGGCCCGAGGGGCGCGTTTATGATGATTCTACTATGTTTCGAACTTTGATTTACTTCAGTTTCAAACTGGGATTTACTGAGACTTTTACTGAGAATTTTACTGAGATGTATTGAGATTTACTTGTTTTTCAAAGGAGTTTGGAACTGGTTTTTGAACCTATGAATTTGCTAAATACTACTTGGTGACTTGATGTTTTACTGGTTGTTGTGAAATGGTGTATCTGTTTGTGTGCTTTATATTTCTCAGACTGTGATTTCTTTTCATTACTACTGAGTTGGCGTACTCATAAAGACTCCCTGTGCCTCTGTGCACAGATCTAGGTACTAGTTCGCAGCAGTAGGTGACGTAGTTTGGTAGCAGCATTTTTACAGGATTTCGAGGTAGCTGTCCAGCGTCCACGGCTTCTCCATTTCCCTTCCTTATTTAGTTTTAGCATTTGATTCAGAGACATATATTGTAGTTTTAGCAGAGTTAGATTTATTTATTCTTATATGCTCATGACTATTGACTCCAGTTCTTGGGAGGTTTGTTTAGAATATTATAGGGACGCTAAGACTTAATTATATTATTTGATGTTATGGTTGCTTGCTTATTGTTATATTTTGAACTGTTAAAATTGAACAAAAGCGTAGTAATGTAATGGTTGGCTAGCCTAGTTCCACGATAGGCGCCATCACGGCCTGTTAGGATTTGGGGTCGTGACAGAACAAGTATGGGCTCACATTAACCTCCACTCATAGACAACAAAAGCATGCAATTGAATCAGCAAACTTTGTTAACTTTGGGATCCTATAGGCACGATATCTATGTGAGAAAATAGAGTGCAGAGACAGTTTTATTAAGGCGGGCATTAAGACCTATTTGTTTTCCTCTAGATTTTATTTAGCGTGAATCTGGGCACTTCAGGCAGTAATATGTCATAACTTTAAACCCACAATCATTATTAAGTCTTACAGATACGTTGCCTAAGTGATTGACAATAGCGATTGAATTCAGAATCGACCAATAGGATCCTATAGGCATGATTTCTACGAGCTTATTAATTACATACCTATATACATAGTTTCTAGGTGTAGCACTTATATTAATCTATAGAGATAGGTTTTATTTCCTATAGGCATGCTTTCTAATTGCTGAATTGACTTAAACCTTATAGGCATGATTTCTAAATTTGAAACTGATTTTAGTCCTATAGGCATGATATCTATTGATTTAAACCCTATAGGAATGATTTCTAGGTCGGAAAGGATTTAAATCCTATAGGCATGATATCTATTGATTTAAACCTTATAGGCATGATTTCTAGGTCTGAATGGATTTAAACCATATAGGCATGATTTCTAGGTCTGAAACTGATTGTTTGGTCCTATAAGCATGATATCTATCAACTGTATATGGGCAAAAATTAAACAGATTGCCAGGAAGGATAATTAACTCAAACAACAAGGTCATATAGGCATGATTGCTAATGCACATTTGTTGAAACATGTATAGACCCTATGAACCGGATTTCTGATGTACAGAATTAAACGAAGGTCCTATAAGCAGGTTCTCTAGTATGCAAGCGTAAAATGATCATGAAAGTCATATAGGCAGGATTTCTAAACACAGTATAGTACTCACATAGTTCAATCAGCATAATTAAATCCTATATGCAGGATTTCTACCCAGTTTTAACAAAGATATAAGAAAAAAACCCCAGCTTTATTAAACATCCCCAAATCTGTTATTACAGAGTTATTACAGCCCAGAATATCAAATGAATTACATAAAGGTAATAATTACTCTATAAGGAGCCTTCATAGGCCCAAGTAAACCTGGGAACCAAGACTTCCAACGTAACAGCTTTGAAGCATAGCAATGATTCATTTGTAGCACATTAAAACCAGGCTTCCAGTGTGTCAAAGTTCCCAAGGGCCTCAGTGACCTAGGGCAATTCTCACACCAGAACCACATTCAGAAGATAATTCATAAAAGATTGGAAAACCAGCCCCAGTGTGTCAGAGTTCAAAGGAGTCTCAAGGACCCTAGGCAGTGCTCACACTGGGGTTGTTGAGAACCTAAAGAACTATGAGTAGAGGTTTTAAAACCAGTACAGGAAGGAAAAGGGGCAAATTTTAAAATAGTTCAATTTCAGAAGAAAGAAAGTTCAGAACACAGAGTTGCAGGTAGAACTGCACCAAGAAGCAAACAAGGTTCATGTTCAGCACATAGTTCAAACAGGTTGACTTCTGATTAAGCTAAATACTCATGCTAGTATTTAAAACAGTCATGGATTAAACACAAAAGCGATTAGGCATAAATATTTGAATTAAACAGACAGGATATATGAGTTAAGCAACAAGCCATCTGATTACATGTTTGTAATGCGCACAGTTCAAAACAGGTATAGAACTAACTAACAATGCATGAAATACATTAAGCTTTAGGCTATCCTATGAAGGATTCATATTAGAATAACATAGCCCTAAGTTAATAGTTACTAAATGAAGTCATAGAATCATGTAGAGGACATAATCATAATGGGAATTGAAACAGGCGAGTCAGGAAAAAGCATAGAGAATGAAATTGCAAAGGTTAGGGCATACCAGTTAAGTAAGAAAGCAAGTAAGTATACCAAGCAATGAAGTTCCAGAATAATTTGGCCGTGGCTTTCAGCTGGCCAAAATCAAGAGACACTTAGTACAGAAATCAAAACAGGAGAACAAGAGAGAGCTTAAGTATTATTTTTGTGAGAATAGGAGAGTTCCAGTCCTGTCTAAGGGGAGTGGGAGAGGGGTTTAAATAGAATTAAATTAGAGCACACAAATAAGGTAATAAGTCAATCATACATGAATAAGGAATGAAAAGAATTCCACAATCAATTCAAGACAGCTTCAATCAATTAACAGGACATAATAGCATAAAATTAGGCTAGTACTACTTGAATTAGGAAAAGTATTATACATAATCAATCAGTATTCAACTGCCAGACCAAATAAGGAAAGGAAATAATGAGAACAGGTAAATCGAACAAGATAAGGAAATATCAGTACCATACAAGAAAGGAAAGGTTGGAATCTTAGAAAAGAGTTCCAAACCCTAATTTTAGGGTAAATAAAATCAGTCAGAGATAATAAAAAGACTATAAAACATAGAGATAGAGATTACTGAAATATTAAAGGAAAAATACCAAAACAAAAATAAAAATCATTTCTGAACCCTAATTTTAGGGTAAGTAAAAGATTCAACCAAAAATAGACAGATTCGTGAGTGTCAAAGCAAATATAGATGAAAAGTAACATAAAAACAAACAGAAGTTGAACCAAATCTGGTTCGAATCAAAATTATAAACCCTAATTGAAAGATACGAAAATATTCGTACTTACAGGGTTGGGATGAACATGGACGGAAATAGCCAAAATATAAGAGATATTGAACCAAATCTGGTTCGAATCTCTTGGGCTCAGCTTATTATTTGAGGCAAATAAGTTAAGTAACATCAAAGACGGGCAGCGGATAAAGAAGTAAAGACAAATAAGGCAAAGAATCAAGAGATGATTCCATTTATGGTAGGAATCAAAGGGGAAATGGTAACGGCGGATTAGGATTTGAGGGGGGAAAGGTAAGAGACGAGAGAATTCAGTGACGGCGGGTGGGGGAAACGATTTAGGGTTAGGGCGTTTGATTAATTAAAAGGGTATGGGTGATTGGGAGTCGTTGATGATCGTTAGACGGGCAGGTTAATTGGACGGGTATGGGTCTGGGTTAGGTTGTATTGGGCTGGTTAATGGGTTAGGTTGTATCGGGCTGGGATAATGTGAATAGTTGGGCTAGGTCGCAAAAATTAATTAGAAAAGGGGCTATGTTTTAAATCCCAATAATATTAATAAAATAATTTATAAAAGTAATTAATAAATAATAAAAATGTCATTCGTGCATGAAAATGATTTAAAATAGCTACTTAACATTATAAAAAATATGAAAAGTCATTTTTCTTCATAAATAATAATTATGCATATATGTGCTATTATTGCAAAATTATTGCAATTATAGCCTAAAGGTGCAAGTATAATTATACATAAAATGTTTAAAGCCTAATATGGATATAAATGATAGGAAATTAAATCATTATAAATTGTTTGTGATGCAATTAATAATTATTTACATAATAAAATGCAAGAGTAAATTGATTAAAACCCATTAAAAATTACAGAAAATTATGAAAAAATATTCGTTGATGCTCATGCACTATTTTGAAAGTATATATATATCTTTAAAATATATATGGAAAAATTGGGTATCAACACATAAGGCTAAGCATTGCCTTCCCTTTGCGTGAGACTAAGCCCTGTCTCAATTCCCGCATGAGGCTAAGCCCTGCCTCCTTATTTGCATAAGGCTAAGCATTGCCTTCTCTTTGCATGAGACTAAGCCCTGTCTAAATTCTTGCATGAGGCTAAGTCTTGCCTCCCCATTTGCATAAGGCTAAGCACTGCCTTCTCATTATTGCATAAGGCTAAGCATTGACTTCCCTTTGCATGAGACTAAGCCATGTCTTAATTCCCACATGAGGCTAAGCACGGCCTCCATACCTGCATTGCCTGCTCCTAGCATGGGACTAAGCACCGTCCTAAATCTTGCACGAGACTTAGCATTTTCTTTCTTTGCATAAATACAGATATTGCTTTATCCTAAACCTTGCATTATTCTCTTCTCTCGGGGCTAAGCTCCGCCCTCAACGCTACGCAAGACTAAGTTATGCCTTGTTATCACCTTTAGCATCATGTCTCTGCACCTTATGGGCTGATATATAGCCAACTTGTCCGAAGGCGTCATAGTCTGAAGGCATCATCCTCATAGCTAGAAGACACCATGCCATGGCCTGAGGATCTCTCAATCTTGCACATCATTGTTCAAAGGCATCATGTTTCGGAGGCACCATCTGCATGGCCCGAGAACATCATTTCATGGTCGGTGAATCCCCAATCGCACAATTCATGTCCCGGGACATCATGGTCAAAGGACGCCATCCTCACCGTATAAAGACGGTCTTCATGGTCCGAAGGGAATTTGCATCATGTTTAAATTTACGCAATAATATATACATACTTGCATGCAGTTGTATCTTTAGTTTGCTGGTGACCATCAATACTCGAGACCCTAACGAAGGAAACTAGGTCCTAACTGGGAAGCACCCTAGCAGATCCTCGACATAGTCGGAAAGAGATCATACAAGCTTGGACTAATGGATAGTGAGCCATTGGCGAATAATTGGATCATATCACTTCTCAAGCGATATTATTGCTAAGGTATGGATATCACCTTTTTCATTTACTTAAATATAAGAAACTAACTTATTGCTGGTACCTGGATCAAGAAATCGAGACCTCGGGTTTTCTTTTTCCCTTAGATCGGTTTTATCCAAAATGGGTTTTTCCGATGAGGTTTTTAAGGAGGAAACAACTATGTGCTACCTGATGATAATTCAATAGTATCAAAGGCTTCTTTGCAACCAACCTCGAATACTAGGGGGCATCACCCTCGGGTGCTATGTAAACGAGTCTCGATAGGAAAAGTTTTACAATGGGCCAAACGGTCGAATGAACCGTGTCCATATAGAATAGCCGAGCCCCGATAACAAAACATGCATGCATGTATGAATAATGCAAAGAAGTTCTCTCTTTTTCCCAAACATCTCGTGTTTGAAGTAGGATTTCTATTATACAAGTCGTATACTTATGATCTATTGCACAAAACTAACACTCGTGAAAAATGGCTCAAGGGTCAAGTGCAAGCGTACCTCGAACGCTCGGGGACTATTTACTCGAGCTATCTAAGTTCGAAATATTATAAGACCTCAAAGAGGCACCCCTCGATATAGGCCAAGGCCATTACACTCAAGGAAATGTTATTGGGAAACAAGTCCAAGAGACATACCTGAAGGCTACAGCCATATAAAAGACTACGGTCATATAAAAAGGCTACGGCCGAAATTACGCGGCTCGGAGACGTCCGACTTCCGCCATAAACTAAAGGCCTTCAAATACTTTGAAAATCCGGTTAAATAAGGCTACCCTCGGCAAAGGAAAAAAAATAAGGGCTTCGATAAAACTAACCCCCAAATAACTCAAAGGCTTTGATGACATCAGCCTTCGAGGTGTTAAATCATCTCAACACAAAAAAGTTATGAAAATTTGGGTTCTGATTGTCGGACCCTCGAAAAACCCAATGGGTATAAAAAATATATGCTAAGGCATAAGAAATTTTCACCAAGTCTTTTAGCCGAAAAGGAAAAATTTATAGCCGCTTTTAGAGGCCAAACTGGCCAAACTTAAAGAGCCTAAGGGTCAACCTATAAGAGCCTAAGGGCCAATATAAAAGAGCCCAATGACCGATATAAAAGAGCCCAAGGGAGGATTTCATGAGCCAAAAGGCCAATACAATTAAAGATCGAGACCTCGTTCTCGCTATATTCGGACCTAAGGGTTCGGTCATCACGAGTTTAAAAAAACAATTAAAATGGCGAGCTCGAAAACTTAATAATTTTTGGTAAAACCTAAGGGCCTACTCTATCCTATAAAATTATTCGAGCTTGGCTACTGGAGATAATTCGTATCCCAGTTCGGAACAAGTCGTCCCCGAGACAAACTCTCAAATGAGCTTCAGAATCTAGGACTTCCCTTCGTAACTTGGGGTTTTCCCCCGGAAAAATAAAAAGCCTAAGGGTTTATTCCAATCGCAAAATTAGCAAAAGAATTTTCTAGCACGGACAACCGAACATACAAAGACATGGAGACATCTACGGAACATTTTATTATGCCAAAAGTATATGTACAAAGGGGCCAGCCATGGCCTTACAAAAACAAATAAAAAATAGATCTAAGAGGGTCGGTTCCCCTCGACACTGGCTCACTCCCGAACGATTTAGTCGGATGCAACTTCCTTAGAGGCCTAACCATCGTATCCACTAATAGAACCTTCGTCATCAGAGAGAAAAGTTGCGGCCTCACCCCCCGAAGCTTTCACCTTCTCGATCTCGGCAGAGAGGTAAAATCCACGAGCGTGTATCTCTTCGAGAGACTCTCTCTGTGATCGCTTCCTAGCATGAGCAATAGCTCACGACAATCTGTCCTCGGTAGAGGCATAAATCTCATATGCCCTTAGATTGGCAGCTTCGGCATCGGCTCTATAGGAGGCCGCAAGTGCCTCCGATTCAGCTTTAGCCTTAGCATGGACGACTTTAACCTCCTCGATCCTACGGGCTCGAGCTAGGCTTTCCTCCTTCGCACTCTGGAATTGGCACTCAGCTAAAGTTAACTGGGCTCGAAGAGCGTCCTTCTCCGAGGCGAGACGCTCCATGTGCTTCCTCCACCCTAGAGTTTCATTCTCCTCCATCTTGGTCTCTTCTTGAAGCTGCAACACCAATTCTCCCTTCTGCTTAAACTGCGAAACCGAAAGATTGATCACAAAATTTGAATCGATATTTTACTAAGTTTCAAGAAATTATTTTACCTTCTCAGTTATCTCGGTGCGATGTTGACGAGCCCTCACAAGTTCTGCTCGGATGGTTGCAATTTCTTCCTCCTTTCAAAAATAAAGAAGTTTTAGGTCATCCCTCTCCTCTGTGAGCTTTTTGAGCTCGGCCTCACATCGGGTCCACTCTGTCCGAGATTTGAAACATACCTCTTGATGAAGCACCAAAGCCTGCACTGAAAGGATGGAGTTAGTCTTGAAAAGACACGAACTAGATGTGTGTGAAAGTGAAAAAGGAAAAAAATACTTACCCATTTCAAGAGGCGCTGAGCTTCGTTGAAAACAAGTGACGCGTCTGGCTCGAGTTTGTCCTCGAGCCCATCAAAACAACCCCGAAATATGTCGCCCCCTTCATGTCCTAGATCCGTATCTGGAGTTTTCATAGCCTGAGCATCTCGAAATTTCCCCTTGGAAAATGAAGGGCCAGGCGATGAATCATCTATATTTATTGCCCCAAACGAATCGCTCGTGACACTCTCCCCTCTTATAGGGGCCTCGGAGCCAGACCCTTCAGGAGCATCCATCGATTTTACAGCGCAACAAGGAACTTCCTTACCGATCGATGGCTCGAGGATTTAATGTACATCTTCATCCGAGATCCCCCCAAACTTGAGAAGGAACCGGCTCATTCACTGCCGACTCGACGACCTTGGAAGCTGCAGTGTTCCCTCTCTCACGAGCTATCAAAATGTAGTTTTCATCGTCATCCTGTGCGTTGGCAGGCAAGACGACGGTATCGACCCTCGATTTTTTAGCCTTGCTTTTCTTGGGCTTCAGGGTATCGGAGGGCGAAACCCTTCGCCTTTTCCTCTACTTAGGCGGTTGTGGAACTCTTCCTTTACCAGGCAGGGGTGGCCTCATGGCTACTTTCTCTCCTAGACTTACATGAAAAGAATGGGTTAATAACCGGTTCTCCTACGGAAAGGTGTTGGCTCATAGACAGAGGAGCTCACCATGATTCATAGCTTCCCAACGGCCCTTGTCCAAATCTCGCCAGCAACGCTCAGAGTATGAAGAAGTTGAGGCTAACTGGTGGACCCGGTCTTCGAGGTCCGCGATAGCACTAGGGAACCAAGCGGAAGCTGCACCGTGAAATGTAATTCAGATCGAAAAAAGAAATTTATCAAACAAGAAATCAAACACCGATGACAAAAATCGGACTTGCATTTCATGTTCCATTCCTCGGGGAATGGCATCTTCTCGGCAGGAATGAAATTAGAGGTCCTCACTCAAACAAACCGACCCATCCAGCCCTGGTCCTTGTCTTCATCTATGCTCGAAAATACTGTTTTAGTAGCCCGGTACTGGATCTTTAGCAAACCACCTCGATAGAGTCGAGGGTTATACAACCTGATTAAATGATCGAGGGTGAAAGGCATTCCCTCGATTTTGCTCGAGAACAATCTGAGCAGGATCACTATGCGCCAAAAAAAGGGATGGACCTGCCCCATAGTCACTCAATACTGGCGGTAAAATTCAAGTATAAATGGGTCCACGGGCCCCAATGTCAAAGGGTAAGTGTAAATACTCAAAAACCTTTTTCACATGAGTGGTGATATCCTCATCAAGCGAAGGAGCCACCACTTCTTTGTCATCCCATTTGCAGTCCCTTTTTCACTCCTTTGAGATCATCCTCGGATATCAAGAAAATATAACGGGGCATAGGCTCACACAGCTGGGAACTGAATAGGCCTATCCACTTTAAATTCGTAGGTCAGTTCGCATGGCCCGGGAACACACTTTTCTACGCATGGCTCCACCGGTGTCTTGTCGCTGGCCAACTTCGAGCAAGAAGCTCTTTCCTTCTGCGACACTACTTTAGAAGTCTTAGCCATGGTTGTAAACACGAGAGGTGAAAAGTAAGAATAAGACTGGCGAGAGAATGAAAGGGAGCAAGAAATGATTGAACGACGGAAGATTTGATTAGAGCAAAGGAGGAGTTTGAAGCAAAGTAAATTTTGAAATCAATTAGGAAGTTGATATTTATAGATTTCAAACGACGGTTCAGCGTCACTAGTGGCCAACCACTGGCTGAGAAGCATTAATGGTTCTTGGGAACCGAGCCGACGGGACATCCCGGCACATCTACCGCTTACGTCACGAAGACGACTTCTTGGCCGAGGTACCGGGAAATCGGGATTCAAATCGTTTCTTATTCTTCCATTATAAGAAACGCGGGGACTATCTATGTACAGTAAAATCGAGAGACTCGATTATACGAGCTCGAGGGCACACCTCGAAAGCACGCTCGCATCGAAGTAATTCCGGGCTCGAGGAATGTATAGACCGATGGATCAGGGTCAGACTAGGTCGGCACCACGATAACAGAATCCCGAGATATCCGCACTCAACCATCAAATCCCGACGAGAATCTCGAAGATGGTAGAGCTATTAGCGGTTAGTAATGTTAATCATGTATTTTACTTCCGCAATTAGAGTCATTCCTTATTTAGGATTCCTCTACTATATAAAGAGGAACTCTACTCATTTGTAGCATCATGATTATCACAATTATCATCATAAACAAGTCTTACTAACATTGTTGAATACAAACGATCTTTATTTACTGTTAACTTTTCATACTTGAGTTGTTCGTATTATTATTGTTGTTTTTACTGTTCTTGGTAAACCGTTCTCGAGTCGAATCCAGATCGAGGTCGACAGCTTGCAATTATACGGGTTTGATCCATATAAACCGTTTAATTTATTTATTTACTTAGTTATTTATCAATTAACATTGAATTAAATCACATATCCTTATAAACACATTACAAATTTAATTGTTATTCATATCAAGATAAACAAATATATACAAAGACATATTGGAGGAAGTGTTCAAAATAAAGTTAGAAAATACATACAACGTGTAGCTGCTGATAAGCACTCATATTAAGATATTTAACTTCTCTTATTTTTTGTTTTCGGTGATAAGTACTAGAGGAGAACAGCTAAACCGTGAGTCAATTGGATGGATTCAAGTATAATTTATTTTATGAGCAATTGTTTTTCAATTTCCTTTTTGTCATTTTGATAATGAAAATGAAACTCAACTAGAACTCTTACCTACCAAATTTTGATGTCCTTATTCTGAAAGTGCTGACAGCTTGATTTCACCATCTGCTTTTCTCTGTTTATTCAAGGGTCTTTTTCAAGTTGCAGAGTCTTATCTTTTTGAAAATTTGGAATTTGATTCTCTCTTCTTGCGACATGTTGCCCTATTAAACGAAAGCTATTTTTTTACCTAAATGATTATGCATACTTTCACTTTTGTTTTTAAATACTTGTTTAGGCTGAAGATATATTCTTATTTTATAACATTAGTGTAATTTTTGTTTACACCATCAAATTACTTAGCTAAAGATAACTGCAAGTAATCGTTTGTAAAAGTTAAATTATTAACCTAGAAATAAGGCAAATTATTTGTTGCAATATAATATGCATAAACTGCATATCAACTTATGTAAGTTAAATCCTTATGGTAACCTGCATAGCAACTCGCCTTTAGTTCTCACGAGCAGAAGAAGGTTTTGCCCGTTAACAAGTTCAAAACTCAGGTTTTTCTTCTTCTTTCCACCGGAGATCGAAGTCCTATATTTAGATTCAACTCATTTACACTGATATTATAACTGTTTTACATAATTAATATATTTTAATTTGTTTTAATTAATAATATGTGTTACACTTTGAGTTACTAATCTCATTTTTTAAAAGCAAATACTTGTAATTATAGTATATCTTTTATAATAGTAAGTGGAAAATCTTTTCCTGTTGTGATATGTTGTTAGTAAATTAATCTAGTTAACTAGGATCTACTCCTTTTCGTCTCTTTATATGAGAGATTTTGCTTTTGGTTTCTCTTTTATATATCTTTTGCTTTTGTTAAACTTTTAATTTATCGAGGTTGTTTGTATCAACTTTTTTCTTTACTAAAGGAAAAGGAACGTCTAATACAAAAAGACGAGGAAGTTTCTACTTGGCATTTAGCAAGTTTATGATGGTATTACTAGGCCTACAGCCTACAACGGTTGCTATCTAGTACTTCATCCGCTCACTTTAATTGATTTTTTTGGTTATTTTCATCGATATTAGTAAATTTATTTTTTAATATTAATTAACAATAAAATTAATCATATTAATCTTAATTTATTAATTAGAAACATAATAAATACTTCTAGACTCTTTACTTTATGGGAACTTTTGAAAAGAAAAGTTAATTCCTTCTTAATATCTGAAAAGATCAAATATAACAAACCAGAAAAAAGGACCAAAAATCAATTGAAGTGGATCGGAGGGAATAATGTATAAGAAAATAACTTAATATCCGATAATAATACATATTTACGTACATTACACCAAATTTAATTTTATTTAAGTGCATTACACCAAATTTAATTTTCTATTTTAGGAAGACTGATATACAGTCTTAAATTTACATCAATATTTAAGTCATTTTCCTCGATGTTAAAAAATATTACCGTTTTCCCCCTAATAATGGTTTATATATATATATATATATATAACGAAAAACAGTTAAAATTGCCCCTCAACTATTGACCAAGGGCTAAATATATCCTCCGTCCATCTATGGGTCCAAAAACGTCCTTTCGGTTCATTTCTACCCTTATGACTAACGATCAACTTCAATTACAAAAAAAATATTTAAATTTCACATGCCATTATTATTGGTCCAATCCAATTAAGTAAATGGAAAAGAGCCAAAACCGCTCATGAACTATTGGTCAAGTCTTAATATAATCTTCATCCATCTATTGGTTCAAAAATACCCGACTTCCTAACTTACCCGACCCAATCACTAACCTGCTCAGACATAATCTCATCGTAAAAAATAATTTTCGGCCATTTTCATTTTACTTCCTTCCTCTTCTTGTGATGAACCAAAGGGTCATCTTGTGATTTAAGACTCTATTCCGTGCTCGTTAGCCTTAGAAATCTCATTTTTTACCAACATCGATTTGCATGTGCAATCCGGGCGTAATTCCGGAAAGCCTTTATGTGAAAAACTTGAAAATAATAATTTTTGAAATTTAAAAGTGATTTTTTGTTGACTTTGGTCAACGTTTTGAGTAAACGGACCTGGACCCGCGTTTTGACGGTCCTGGTGGGTCCGTAATAAAATATGAAACCTGGAAGTATGCCCGAAATCGAATTCCGAGGTCCCTAACTCGAGAAATAAATTTTTGATTAAAATTGAAAGATTGAAATTATAAAGGTTTTAAGAAATGGGTTAATGGTCGTTTTTATGGTAACGGGCCCGTATTGTTTGTTTCGGAGCCCGATACAGGTCCGTTATGATATTTATACCTTATCTGTGATGTTTGGTGAAAAACGAAACTGATTTGATGTGATTCGGACGCACGATTGAGAAAATAATAATTCTGAAGTGTTCTTGAGAAATTTATAGGTTTTGGTGCTAAACTCGTAAGTCTAGGTGTTATTCTGGCGATTTGATCGCACGAGCAAGTTTGTATGAAGTTTTAAGACCCGTGTGCATGTTTGGTATGGAGCCCCGAGGGCTTGGGCGAGTTTTGGATAGGCTACGGGGTCTTTTGGAACTTATAAAATTTTGCTGGTGTAACTGAACTGGTTGTAGGCCTCTTGCGAGATCAGGCATCGCAATTGAGAACCCTGCGGGTTCCGCATTTGCGAGGTTACCTTCGCAATTGCGAAGGGAGTCTGGGAAGGGTCAGGATCGCAAAAGCGATCTTTTACTTGGTTATGCGGGGGTTCAGTGATCGCAATTGCGACACTTTCCTCGCATTCGCGAAGGCAGCAGGACTTTGAAGGGCTTCGCAATTGCGATAGCTCCTTTGTATTTGCGAGCTTCGCAATTGCGAAGCTCAGTTCGCAAATGCGACATTTGCAGCTGTGTAAAGGGGACTTAGACGGGATTTTTGATTAATTTCCCAAATTTTCAAAACCTAAACCTCAAAGGGTGATTTTCCAAAGGCAAGTTCTTCCCAAAATCATAAGTAAGTGATTCTTAACTTATTCCTTTCAATCTTTCATTTCATTTTACAAGATTTCAACCTAGAATCTAAGGTTTTCATGGTGGAATTGGGGGTTTTGGGATAGAAACTAGGTATTTCAAAATTTGGGGATTTAGACCTCAAATTTAGGTTGGACTCCAAACCAGTTGTATATCCGGGCTCAGGGGTGAATAGGTAATCGGGTTTTGATCCGAATTTCGGGTTTGGACCAAGCGGGCCCGGGTGTTAACTTTTGTTGACTTTTTTAAAAATGAACTAAATTGAACTGTACTTATCGTGGATGATTCCTAAGGATTATTTTGAATCATTTGGTTGGTAATTTTCTAGATATTGTTGGCTCGGATGCTAATTTGAAAGGCAAGGTTGTGATTGAGCATTAAGTGATATTTGGAGCGAGGTAAGTGTTGCATCCAACATTGACTTAAGGGTTTAGGACCCGTGGAATTGTTTGTTTATGTGATAATCATGTGAGCGGCGTATACGTGAGGTGACGAGTACCTATGCGCCGCCAACTTACCTGTTTTACCTATTTTCTCTCGTTTCCCTTATATTGTTTCTCCTTCTTGCTTTACTTATCACCTGTCTAACTGAAATTCTGTGCTTAATTGTTACTTGTTGGATTGTTTCCCCCGTAGGATTATTGCCTACCCTTTATTTGGTCTAAACTGTTCTTAATAGTATTTTCTGTGATATCTTGGTTTGGTCTCGCTGAGTAGTAAATATCTTGTTGAGTTTCATTGTTATTACGGCTTCCGGTAGCTTTGCTCTAGAATTCAAGTATTGGTAAAAGGGCTTTGTGTGAATTGTTATGGATTTCTGTACGCTATGTGGAATTTATTCGATATAGTGGGATAGGGTTGCACGCCGTAACAGGAGGAATAAGGGAGGACTTATGAGGAAGAATAAGGGTGAATGTGAATATTCAGTGGGATCGGGTTGCACGCTGCAACACGAGGAATAAGGGTGGATTGAAATGGAGTAATAAGGGTGAATTATTATGTTGATATTGATATTATTTGATATGGTGGGATCGGGTTGCGCGACGCAATATATATATATATATATATATATATATATATATATATATATATATATATATATATATATANTATTAAAAGTAAATAATATATATATATATATATATATATATATATATTATTTACTTTTAATATAATTATTAAGGAGGAATAAGGGAGAATTGGTGGGATCGGGATACACGCCGCATCAAGTTATGTGTTTAATTATTTATAACGACCGGGTCGGTCGTTCCGTAGAAATTTCATTATTATTCCTGTTTTTATCTTGTCATAGGTTGGTTATACTGTTTATGATGTGTTAGAGTCGGTTGGCTCGGAATTGGAATGATTATAGAAGAAATTAAGACACTTAGGGTGTGTTTGGTATGAAGGAAAACATTTTCCGAAAAATATTTTCTAATTTTTCCATGTTTGGTTGGCTTAAATTTTTGGAAAATATTTTCCTCATCAATTCATTTTCCTCCAATTGGAGGAAAATGTTTTCCATATCAAGATAAGGGAAAACATTTTCCAAAACTCCTTCTCAACCTTCCCCACCCTATTTACCCTCACACCCC